>JASDQU010029455.1:39384-50704 GCA_032191745.1 Picea mariana | reverse complement strand
ATTCTAGAGGAATCACCCCCATGGATATCTATAGAACATATTTCAATTCAAATAAAGAGAGGGTGCCCCACATGGAAGCTTCTAGAAACCTTTCATTTAATGTAGCTAGGAAGGTGCCCTACTTAGAAGTGTCTAGAACACCCTTTGACATGGTCAAAAATAACCTAAGAGGTGGGTTCTCTAAGGTTTTCTAGAAAGTTCTATTAGCTATAAATGTAACTATAAAAGAGAGTCACGTCCTCTACTCAGAAGTCTCTAGAACACCCTTTGAGATGCTCAAAAATAACTTAAGAGGTGGGTTGTCTAGGGTTGTCTAGAGAGTTCTATTAGTTGGAAATGTGACTATAAAAGAGAGTCACATCCTCATTTTCAAGGTGTGTTTTCCTTTATGGAGAAATTCCCTAGACTATTCAGCTGGATATTAAAAATATAGTTGTATATTTGGAGCTTGGTTTTGGGCATATTCAAGGTTGTCGTATCGCATTGTAAGGTTGTTCTTAAGTACCTTGTTTTTATTTTCCTTGCTRGAAAATATTTATGTTATTATAATGTTTGTTAACCARCTTTGAAGGGATGAAAGGAGTGACTTGATTGTCCTCTTAAGGATTGATACTATCAAATTTTAATTATGCAATGTATGGGAATGATTATTAAATGGAATATTGCCTTTTTACTTCATATATTCATCTTTGATGTTACATCTTGAGRGTGGTACTTAATGGATGTGCTATAATATCTTTTTTAGCTTAGTACATTGGTTGAAAGTATTATTTACATATMTGTTATGGATGGAAATACTAATGTTTAGGGCATGTTTGTTGGTTTAGTATCCTTCACAACTAAGTTTCCATTTCATAGAATTATCTTGGACTCCTTTTCCCAATGGATAAGGAACTCATCTACTTGAATCCACCATCATMTATTTATTTCAAACGTTAACGCTTTGTTTTTCCAAATATGYTATTAGTTATTTGATCTTTTAGGACATATTGGAAATCCAATTAGGGAAAACCCCCCTTGTGCTAGAAAATAACCAGCCGAAAGTGAGGGAAGTGTCCCTTAAGGTGACAATGGGTGAAACTTTCAAGTTTCCCTAGAATTTGTGCCTAGTGATTGGACTTACCTTCGTGTCGATTTTGGAGGTAACAAATAGTTGATTGACATTGCAATGAAGACATTGTTATGCATCCTTGGTACTCAAAGATATAATTAATTCAAAGGATTGCAACCGATAAAGTATACATGCAAAGCAAAATTTGTCATGGAAACTGTACATGTCGAGCTAAATTCCAATTGATCTAATTGACATTTACAAAATTCTTGAAATATAACAATAGAAATAAAAATATAACAATTTTTAGAAGGCAACTAGTTCTCCAATCCATACCAAGGAATGAATGTAATATAAAGTTCAAGCAAATCTAGTAGTCGAAAAAAAATTGCAAGCTCAACCTTGAAACTATAACCAATATGACAAATTTTGAAGCTTGAAAAGAAGTAGTAGGCACTAGATTTGATGATCAAATTAGATTGGTTGTTGGGGAAGGACAATATTCTTTTTGAGTATTCATTTATTGTTTTATTTTGCTATATCTAGTGTGTTTTCATTCTCCTATCAACAATTAAGGCGTGGTCCTTGTTTCCATTTCTAGATTTGTTCTCATGCATTATTAGCAATAGGAGGGCATAAATTTTTAGGAGTTACGAAGATTGGAAGGAACTGACCTTTCTACTCAACTTAACACTTTTGTCATGCCATTAACTACCTATTGTTGTGTTATTTTCATGACCAAGTGGCCAAGTAAAGTAGATGAGATGCACATATCACATGACATTTTTAATCTATTTGATGATATGTAGCCACATTCTTTTGGAGATTGTTTCTTATGGTTGTAAAGTTGAATTTAAGTAGAGAATTGGATGAGGATAGGGTTGCTTCTATTTTGGAGGAATCGTTAATTTTATTCCCTTCACATGAGATATTATTAACACATGAGAATTTCTACCTTCAATAAGTTACATGATACTCACACAGTGATTGTTCCACTGCATTTTGGTGCCTATTATGGGAAGCGTGTCAGTGAGAGGTGGTAGTCATAATTAGGAGTAGTTAAAAACTGTGGAAGGTGCACTCCTTTAATGTTGTTCAATATTGTTTCAGGAATTTATTCATAGCCAACAATGAGGGTTCCCACCTTGAAGGAGTTACATGTTTTCAATGAATTCATAGCAACATAGAGGGTGTTTATATTATAGGATTTACACACCTATGTTTAGCATGTGTAAGGTCATTTGAATTGGATATTCCATGGCTGATTATTCTTACAAAGTAGGAGGGAATTCCACCTTGGCCAATTATATTTCTAGCAGATGGAGGACTTACATTGTACCCTTCTTTCCTCATTCCATTATCAACAAATAAGAGGTTATGGTTTTGAGAATTTGCAAGCTTCAGGATAATGAAAAACTTACTTATTTTGGCAGCATTGCTCGAGCTAGGGCTCCTCTATCTCCAATGTCGCTCAAGCTAGGGTTGTCAGGCTCCTCTATATCCTTTGTCACTCCTATGTCGAGTTGGGATCCTCTGTCTTCTATGTCACTCCTATGTCTAATCGGGCTCCTCTGTCTCCTTTGTCGCTCCTCTCTCGAGCCGAGCTAGGGCTATCGGGAGCTGAATGCGGTGAGGTAGGGATATCAATGATCAACTCATGAGGTAATTATGCAATGATCTAGTCATGAGGTGAGATTGTGGTGAAGTAGTTGGGATATCAACGGGAAGGTTGATATATCGGTGCAAAGGTAGTGATAGCAGGCGAAGAATTAACAATGGTTGAGAGACTTTTTAATTTTTGTTATATATATATATATATATATATATATATATATATATATATAATTTATATAATGTATATTATAATTTATAAATATACAATTTATTATATATAATTTATATATATTAATAGTGGTGACAACAACGATGACGATGATGATGATGACAATGAGCATGATAATGACTATGATGACAATGATGAAAATGATGACGATGATGATGATGACAATGATGGCATTCCTATTCCTATTCACGACGATGAAAATGATGACAATCATAATCATCACTTGCCATCAATGTTTTTTTTAAGCGAAATTTCTCCAAATTGGCTAAATTTAAATTTTTTGAAAGAAAATTTGGCTAAATTCCTTCATATTTTCATTAAAAAAAAATTGTAGCCTAATTTATGATAATAACTCTCTATATTTTTATACATTTCTCCTAGAAATAAAACTTTTCCATGAATATATAATTGGCTTCCTTAACATTTTTCGCCAAATCCATGATTGTGTATTATAAATTTTGGGCAATATTTTCTACCTCTAAAGTTTTAGGTAGGTATTGATACTCATGGGAATACCATGAACTTATATTTGAAATCATATAAGTATTTGTATGAGACAACATTTTTTAATACTTGACTTTTTTTGTTCACTTATTTCAACATATATATGGTATACCATATTGTATATTGTTGGATAGGCATTTTGGATAAGTTTTGGGATCTGTGCCAGAATAAGTCAAAGAAGAAAAGATAGTTAGAAGATGGACCAGAGCATGTGACATGAACTGATTTTAAGGAGTCAAAGCATGCGACACAGAAATGCACAAAAGGTGGAAAATAATTATAGACCGTTAGGGTTTTGGGACATTTTTGTCCACTTTGTAGCGAGATTAGCCCTATTTTGATGTATAAATATGTAAAGGGTTTTTGGGTAGAGAAGAGGTTGGAGATAGGAGAAGTTTCTAATGCTTGTTGGGTAATTCGAGTCAAATGAAGGTAGAATTTTGAGGTATGACCGAGGAAGTGAAGTTCGCACTACATCAGAATGGATAGGCAGGTTTGGGTAATGTTACTATTTCATATTTAATAGTGCAGTGCGCAGCTGTAAGAGAATGATCAATGACTAATAAAAGAAGCCAGTCGTTGTGGATGTAGCCCAAGTGAGGTGAACCATGTTAAACCTGTGTGTTGTGATGTGTTGTCTTTGCATTTTATGATGTTTAATGCTATCGTGCAATGTTGATAAATGCTTAATATGTTGGATGCATTATTCATATATATTGTTACAATGTCACACAATGACGTAATGAACATAAAGTAAAGGAATGTCGCACACAAGGTCTGACACATAATAATTAATTGTTAAGTAATGGAGACTGCGCACATAAGTAAATGATAGGTTGAATGCCTCGCTTACCCTTATCACTACATAACCTTTGTTCCTGCAACCCCTCTAGATGCCTCGGGTGAGACTTCACTTGCTCTGCAGGTGATGTCGAAAGGGATGGTGTCTAAAGGCTTTGTTGGTATATAAATGATCAACCATGGGTCTGCCCACTGCATACCAACAGATGCTTCTATTGTCAGGACTGGGAATTATAATTAAGGGGAATGTTTTGGAGGTTGAATAAGGAAGAAATCAAAGAATGGATAGATAGGAAGTAACAAGACTTTTCCAGAGAACAAAAAAAAAACCCTCGACTTAGAGACAAACAATGGTTGCAAAGGTATGTATTCACATATCTTCATGAAATATTCTTTGGTGAATTCTCGATAAACGTTGGTAGATATAGAGATGATATCTTCATGAAAATGTTGGTAGATATAGAGCTGAATCTCTGAGAAATTGGACTCATGGATTCATCAGACAATTGAATACAATAAGTAATAAGGTTTCTCATGAAATTGATTTTAGGTTGAATAATATATTGGGGGGTTGTGTTATAGAGTTTGCAGTAGATTGTACCAAGTATTATAGTGTTGTAGAGAGGGAATTTTTCAAGGGTACATGCGGAAGATATTTGAGTGCATTGTCTACTTGGATAAAGATGTTACTATGCGATAAGAATGTCATGAAGATGGAGTCTGGCAGCTAGGCGCCTTCGCACACATAGGGGGACTGGGGGATGACTAGAGGATGGTCCAAGACTAGGAAGGATGAGTAAGGATCAGACAGACTAAGGATGCCAAGAGAAGAGAATATTCGCTAAGACAAAGAGATTGGAGTACTGCACTGTGGGAAAATGTTTAGAGATAGTAAGAAGGAGACTATGGCTGGGAAAGAAGAGTAGCACAAAAAATTTGAGGAAAGTGACCCCTATGCAGTACTTCAAATCGCATTGTAAGGAGAAAGGAAAAGAAAAGAAATAGATCCTCAGTATTGTCCAATAGAAGAAGGAATTCCCTCTTATATCAGAATCTGTGTCGAACCCACGACCCCGTGTGCGTCACTGATAATTGAACCAGGAACCGAGACTTATTCAAGAGAAATTGTAGTAAGTGGAGGAAGTTAGAACAATAGTCAGAATAGTGGAAGTAGCTCAACAAAACAGAATCAGTCAGCATCACCAAGGGTAAATACAACACCGAGTACATCGGCAGGGATAGATCATACACTAAGAATATGTTTCTTTATGAATTTGTTGTTTTGCTAGTGTCTATGCATGAATATTAATGTGTTGCTTTCAACTATTTTCTAGTAGATAGATTGGGTACTGGGAAATTGAGAGTGATGTGAGGTGGGGAGTGGCCATAAGAGCTTCCACCTTCACATGGTTGTCCATTTTCAGTAGAGAATAGATTAGGATTTGGATAGTCTTGGAGAAAATCTCCCTCTTCCCAACAAAACAACAACAAAGTCAATGTTGACTTCGTTGTTGCTCCATCAAATCGGGGGAGGTTTGCTCCAAGATTATAGTACTCCAATAAATTATTCTCGAAACCAAGAGGAGCTCATTCAAGTATTCATGTAGTCAAGTCTTTTTAATTATTATTTAGTCATAAAAATGTTTGTTAATTTATTTTATTATTTTGTTGATTCTTTAAGTGTTGGTTTAATTATTATAATAACTATTGCATGAGATCTATTGGTGCATCGTTAAACAAATATCATACGAGGACAACCATTGAATATCCAAGTATTTGATTTGTTATTCCATTTCGAATTGAAATTGATTTGTATAATTGACTTGATGATTTATATTGTGATTTTGGTTCTTCCCACTCACGTATGATTGACATGATGATTTATATTGTGTTGTTGTTACCTTGATTTTGACAGTGGTTACTTTCTATGTGGTTTCTAAGGCCTTATAAAGGTGTGGGAGTACCTCCTCAAAACATGTGGACAACTCTTCTCCTACCTCCATTGCAACTTCATGAACTTTTTCTTAAAACTTCCAGGTATTCAATCTTGTTTCTTTAACTTAACTAGTGCAATAGTTCTCTAGTCCATTTGGTTAGATAAAAATGTGGTGGTTTTCGTTCCTTGTTTTCTCCATTGACTCTAATTTGTTGTAGAATAATCAGGAGAAAGTGATTAAAAATATTAGCATCTTCCAATATGAGGTAGATGTAGATGCCACCCCATGACATGGATCGTCTACTCTATACATTATTCTTATTATTAATCCATTACATAAATTTAAATATCATTTGCCTAGGTTTTTCAGGGAATGGGTAACTTCTATTAACGAAGACCTGGTTGCATTCTTTGATCCATGCAATAATAATGATGCTCATGACAATGACTCATGTATGAGACTATTTTTAAATGGAATGTAAATGGATTCATTGCTTGTTGTTTTTTAAATGGAATGTTTTGATTTTGACTATGATGCAATTTTTGACCCTTGGTACTAAGACATCATCTTGTACTTGCGAAACCAACAATTCCCTTCCCACTTGCAGGCCAATGCAAATAGGAGACTAAGGTTAGAAAGTACTAAGTATGCTATGTAGAACAATTGGTTGGTCCATAAACATGTTGATGGTATGTTGCTTTGATGTGTTGGTAAGTTCCAAGCCAAATCTATACTATGGAAATTTCAGGTTGGTGCTCATTTGCAATTCCATACTAGTGGGAATTTCCATGCTAAAGTTACTGTGCATAAAATTATGTGTTATGGTTTCTATTAGCCCACCTAGTTTCACAATTCTTTCATGTTTGTGAGATCATGTGATTGTTGCCAATGAATAAGWGGCAAGCATAAGTTTTTAGGTGTTCCCCTGAACCTAGTGAGCAATTATTTTCCCTTTACCAAGTGGGGGATAGACTTCATAGGCCCCATTTCTCCACACTTTTCTATTGATCACATTTTATCCTTACTACAATTGACTATTTCACGAAGTGGCCCAAAGTTGTCTCGTTAATGAATGTTAAGGAAAAACATGTTGTATCCTTTCTACAAGAACATATATTTTCCTTCTTTGGTCCACCTCTCAAAATTGTTAGTGATAATGGTGGTTCCTTTGTGTCTAGGGAGGTTTTGGGTCTTTTCTATAAGAAATTGCGCAAAAACCCCAATTTCCTTGAGGTAGATGTGTCGCTTGTTGGCAGTTGTCAAAAGATTTGTGCAAAGTTGTCCATCATCTTGTTCCTTTGTCGCTCGAGGGATTCCTCGAGCAACTTTTTGAAAGGATCTCTTGTCACGTCGTCTTTCTTTTCTCCCACCATGGAAGGTTGTTTGGGCGTGCGAGAGAAGTTTTCCTCGAGAGAAACAAGCTCGAGACCCAACTCTCTATACACGTACCTCATCGGGAACATGCACTAAAAACGACAAGGATCAGACCGCTTTGATACCACTGATCTGGATTTATGAGCAGAACGAAATGAAAACACAAATCTATAATATTAACACAGAAACACAGTGAATAATAACAAAGATACAGTAAAACTTGACTAATATTAAATAAGAAATATGTTGAAATTGTAAAATGCATACTTAAACAAGCTTGCTAGAATGGTGGCAGCTTATCTCTGAGAAGAGATGTGACGGCTATGCTCATTCGCAAGAAGATGAGTATAATGAGGCTTCAAAGGCCTTTTTACATCAAACATGAATGTCAAAACCCTAAACATCCAAAAACCTAACCCTAGGATATGAAGCGCCAAAATTCATGTGGGCCCCGTTGGGGTAAGTTGGTACATCAACTTCCTGAGGTCGTAACTTTTGCATACGATCTTTGTTTTAGGCGCATGATAGCCTATTGGAAAGGTCTATCCGAGGAATACACATTATGTTATCACACTCTAACTTTGTCTACAGTGTGACTGTGGCGGGCCCAAAAAACATTGTTTAGGGCCTCAAAACAGCGCTTGAAGTTTAGGACCTTAAAAGCTAGAAAAAAAACTACCAAAATGAAAATTGAAACTGTCAAGATGAAATTTGTATGTGAGCCAGTTGGAATAGGTGGGTGGCCACCGATATCCACCTAGATCAGCGGATTTGTATGTTTAAAGTACAATAGTTGGATATGTTTGTCGAGAGTGCAATGAAACGAATCCGACAAACATTCAGAATCATCTTCATCGGAAGTTGTCATTTAGTCATCGGGAAAACGTCGGAATGTACTAGTTTTGTAGGGTGTCAAGAACCACTAAATCCTTGTACTCTAATGCTCCAAGAACTTATCCATGGAAACCTAAGTTGTATCCAAGTACTTATCCATTGGGAAATGGAGTCAACTACATGGTACCTCAGTGGATTAACTGAAACAAGGAAACAACCATCCCTGACCATATGTGACTACACCTATAACCCACCTACCATGTACGCTCCTCCCTTTGGAAAATGAACTGAATTTGATTGCTAGAAGAAAGCCACATGGTTAGATGCTAGTGATGAAAGCACTTACCAAGCGCAAAGAAACCCACCAATAAGGCCAATGGGATATAAGGTACAAGCACAACCCATCAGTGTGCAAAATGATCTAAAGTCAAACACTAGCGAAGCTCATCTAGTCAAGGCCCAATGATGTTCAATCCTATTAGATGTGAGACGATCATCGATGAGGCTAACGACCATCAAAGCACACTCGCTTTTGAATCCCACCTCACATGATGTGTTGGAGTTGATGAGTGATCTGTTGGGAGAAAGGAAATGATGAAAACACTTCCCCTAGCACAAAACAACAATCTTGTAATACAAATCATAGTTGCACGAGAACCACTCTCAACATCTTTAGCATTTTTAAAACCCGTTCCCAACGTTTCAGGAACTTGGGAACGGGTACGAAACGTCCCCAATTGGTTGGGAATGGTTTTGGAGACTTGGGAGCATCAACATGAAGGAAATGGGAGCTTGGGAACGTGTTTCTGAAATAGAGAGTTTTAAATTGAAATTATATTTATAATTTTTGGTATTAAAAAGTACCAATTTTCGATATTATTAAATTAAAAATGTAAATAATTCTATTTCATTGTTACAAACACATAATTTATTACAAATAGTTTTATTATATTTATTCAAAATATCACTATAAAAGAATGACTAAACTACACTTAAATATTATTTCAAAAATTATTTAAAGAAAAAAACTTAGTAATACTCACTTTATAGTTGTGGATTTGAAAAACTTTTAATGCATGTATGTTTGCATTCAAGACCAGACTAAACATGAAAGTCTCATAAATCAATACCCTGTCCATGGCAAGCATTTGTTCCAGTTTGTTGTTGCTATGAACCAACCATACCATTGACTTTTATTGTATTTTCATATAACAAGAGTAATACTATTTAGCTTTTTCCAATCAAAACAAGAATAATGCTTCAAATTTACTAAGATGTTTGAAGTTTATATATGTAAAGTTTAATTTTAAAAAGATGTTAAAAATTTATATTTGTATTTTGTTTCTCATTTTCTAATTGAATCTTTATGGATATTCAAGTGTCAGTATTGTGTTAAATATATTCATATAATTATTAGCACAAATTAAATTAATAATTTTGATATTGTAGTTGTCTTGAATTGACCTTCAATTTTATTGAAATAAAATGCAAAATGTATCGTTATCTCAATACATTGTAATCTAAAATATTTTTTATATTTTTTTAATATATAATATTGTCGCTCCCAACTTAACGTTTCCTACAAACTTGGGGGAAACTTCTACTCATTCCAGACACTCATATCCACGTTCTGGAAACTCGTGCAACATTGGTACAAATATATGGTGCCATGTCTCTAGGCTTTGATGAGGCAATGAGAAATAAGGGTTGACTCCATGCAAACACGGAGAGGCAAGACAATAATATGACTCAAGACTCCACATATTGTCTCTTCGACACTACCCATGCCTACCAAACTCAATTCTTGATCAAGACAATACAATGTAACGAATGATGCCCTCATGCAGACTTGACCTAGACCAGTCTCTCAAGAACAATTGTCATATGATATCAGAATTGGGAATTCTAATCAAGGCAACAAAATTTGGCTGGAAAGGAAAAGAAACAAGGAAAATAAAGGACCTGCGCCTACTCATGCATGTGCAAAACAACTTATTATGCTCAAAGCTCAAAGAAATAACCTATCATTGAATAAAAACATAAAAGAATAACAAGACAACAATAAAAAAAAAGTGCAAATAGTGAGCTAGAAATGAAAATCAGCAAAAGAAGAATGGTAAAAATGATGACAACTACCCTATAGAACCCAAAATCTGTCCTTTTTATGCTTTTTCTTACTTTTGATTTCCTCTTTCTTTTCTTTTTTTTGTTCGAGCCCAAAATGCTCTTTATGGAAGTTTGTCAAATCTACCATAGTCAATTAACAAACTCAAATGACCAATACAACCATGTAGACAAATGATTGATTCTACAAGAAAGGTCAACATAGTCAACCCTCCAATCTAGCCAATCATGAAATCTCTTGAGATGAAAACATGTATTCATGTGTCTGATGGTCAAGCAACCAAGTAGGTATGCTAATTGAAACTCAAAACAGTACCTCACTAGTGATAAAGAAAAAAGTAGAAAACCCAAAATTCTTTAGATATGCTCCTTAAAACACCTCCATCATTGTCAACTCAAATGAATCATGACTAATCCTAACATCCAAGCAATGATCATCCTGGGTACCTCCCTAAAGAACAAAATCTGAATGCAGTATCATTGGCAAACTATAAGGAAGATCACCTTCTTGTTGAACCAAATGTTGCTTCCCTTGTTGCAATGGTTCTTATCGAAATGTTTTTGAATCACTGTTCTTTTGAAATTTATCATTATTACTATAAGAAATTAACAAACCCACCTATACATTCGACTCTTCTTCTTCATCTTCATGGAACTCTGCATATGGCCCAAGTGGTGCAACCACTAGTTGATAGTCATTCAAGCATGAGTCATTGCCAATCCCCTCATCATTGAAAACTTCATCACATGCAAAGCTTCTAGTATTGTGTCCCTTTTTAGCAACAAAGAATTCATGCACTCCTAGAGCAATGCAGAAAGCTTGCCCTAAATTTGTTGGGTTCTCACTCCATA
>JASDQU010029455.1:25025-36028 GCA_032191745.1 Picea mariana | reverse complement strand
GTACCTCCTTAGGTCTTGCTGATTTCTATTCCACAATTCTAGCATGTAACCCTTTCATTGTATTGCACTTAGACATAAACCCCTAGCTCTCCCGTACCAATTTGGGATGATATTAATTTGTTTCCAAGCTGCAGGGAAGCGCACTCCCACCCCCACCCCTCACGCTCCCGCTCCTGAAGCTTGCATTGGAAGGGAGCATGACCCTAGAATGATTCATGTTGCTACTAGACCATGGGAGAAGAAATTAGAAATTGTTCATGGCAAGGGGCTTAAGAAATCTTAGTAGAAAGGAGGATTATTTGCCTTTTTCAGTTTAAAATCTGCACTCTAGAACTTAGAATTATTTGTCTTTATTATGGCCTATTTTGTGAACATTATATGACCGTTGAAATTTGAACTATTGACAACACGTTATAACTCTTTGGTCATGATGCCATATCTCATTTCATGGTCGATGTTATCTATTACAGTTTGTTGATGACAAATGTTATTTGTTGAAACTTGAAACTTGAAGGTTGATGTTATGGTTGATCATTTGATGACAGTGCTCTAAGTTATAACTACTAGATGGTTGATGTTATATGTATACTAAAAGGCTAAAGCTTTAAGGATGTCGTTAATCTACTACAAAATCTATGTTTTCATATTTTCTACAACTAATTCAGCATTCTGCATTCTTTTTTTGAATAAATATGCATCAAAATATATTAGAATATATATTATATTAAAAAATCTCGTGGAGTCTTTTGGAAATTGGCGTTTAGCACTCCCACTTCCCACTTTTCTCTCTTAGTTCACTCCCACCCCCTCTCCCAACAGCCTTGATTTGTTTGMACTGGGCTGCAAACCCTTTATGGTGATCAATTGTTGTTCCTTTTCAAACATCACGTACATCTCACCATAATGCATGTGAAATCCACCCRATGTTTTCAGTCATTGAACTCCCATGATTGCACTCAAAATTAGAATCTAGATTCTATAACTTAGAACTATTGGTCTTTATTATGGCCTATTTTRTAAACATTATATGATAGTTAAAGTTTGAACTGTTGACTGCATATTACAACTCTTTGGTCACAATGCCTTATTTTATTTCATGGTTGATCTTATCTATTACAGTTTGTYGATGACAAATGTTATCTGYTGAAACTTGAAACTTGAAGGTTGATGCTACGCTTGATCATTTGATGGCAATGCTATAAGTTATTACTGCTAGATGACTGATGTTATATGTGTACTAAATGGCTAAAGTTTTAATGATATCATTGATCTACTACAAAATCTATGTTTTAGTATTTTCTACAATTAATTCACCATTCTGCATGCTTTTTTGGAATAAATATGCATCAAAATATATTAAAATATATATTACATAAAAAATGTTTCCGCAGTCTTTTGGAAATTGGCGCTTAGTACTCCCACTTCCTGCTTTGTTCTCTTGCTTCACTCCTACCCCTGCTCCCAACAGCCTTGATTTGTTTGCATCGGGCTGCAATTATGGTGATCTATTGTTGTTCCTTTTCAAACTTTATCTCGCCATAATGCATGTGAAATTCACCCAATGTTTTCAGCCATTGAACTTCCATGATTGCACTCAAACGTAAACCCTAGCTCTCCCATACCAATTTGTTTGATCATCTTTTGGGCAAATATCAACATTTTGCACCAGGCTGCAAACCTTCTATGGTGATCAATTTTTGGTCCTTAGATGTGGACCTTCCGAGTATTCTTATGAGTTGTGGCTCTTGGCATCCCTATGAACGGATGTGGTTGGAATTCATATATTGTTATTAATGACATCCTTATATGTGAACACTAAAAAATAAAATTATGTGAAAAATTATTGATATTGGTATATGATGTTCTTGTTGACATTATCACATGTGAAATCTTTTGGCATTCTTATGAACATGCATAGTTGGCATCCCAACATATGACAATTCACAACTTTATAAGTCAACCAACAATATCAAAACTGCCAGACTGGACCAGATCCAGCCAGTCCAACGTGGTTCACATCAAAAGCGGCCCGAACCGGAGCCTGTTTATACCAGTCCCGATTTGAACTAGCCATCGATGAATTTGGTCCCATTTGCACCACTGTTTGGGGAAAAAACAGAAAATAAAGAGAAAAAAGGAAAAACATGGTGCCCATCCATCCCAATGCCTAATCCATCGTAATATAAATGTCCTCCTCTATTTGCCTCACATATTTTTCATAGATCATTTGTGAGCATTTGGAGATTGCAGAGCTGTTGTAAAGAGAGTTGAATAGAACAATCTTGGGGCTGATTTGGCACTGTTTGTGGGTTGCTTTCAGTGGATTTAGCATATATATCAGCAGTCTACATATCATCTACAAGCTTGGAGAAGATTTGAGACCAGATTATTGTGCCCATTCGAAGGTCACACAAGAATATTTAAAACCCTCATTGTTTTTTTCACAAAATTGTTGATTTTTGTTTTAGCAAATAAATAAAGACAGGTTTCCGTTTTGCATTTGCAGATTTGTTTTCACTGTTTGAGACATTATCGTGGCCTCCAAGAATGTGAAAGACCCTACATGGAGCCACTATGATGAGGTTGATGGAAAATATATTGCAAATAATGTAAGAAGGAAATGAAAGAGAGAAGGGGGGCAGGGGGTGTTTGTAAAGTGGAAGAACACTTATCTGTCGTTTGTGGGAATGTTCCATGATGCCCTTCTGTCTTGAATGAGATTAGAGATCAAATGCTAGCCTCTATTGAGGATGTTTTGGCAGAAAAGGACAAGCACTATGATTTTTTTATTGTTATGTAATTATTTGTTGCAGCATTATATTTTTGGACTTGAGAGACCATTAAGAGCCTTAATGTCTATGTATTTTGTTTCAAATATGCATTGCACTTAGTGCCATTTTGCAACATTCACCCTTGCAAGTTATATACATAGGCAAACTTTGTGTATTTGGTGTATCACCATCTAATGGTTTAGATGTACATTGATGTACATGAATATATATTCTTTTTATTAAAATTTGCATATATTAGGTATTTTTTAGTTGACCAATTCTTCACCCGGCTTTTCAGTCAGTTCCAATCCAGTCCTAGTTTGATCCCTGGCCGCTTCTAATCCCGGTTCTAAAGACTTTGATGTTGATATTCAAGATATTCTTACAAATGCTTAGCACTTGCAACCTACATATGGATCTTTGTGGTAATATCAGATCACAAGACATATCATCAATATTCCAATGGTTGTTATGATATGCATATCCCTGGGCATAATATCTATATGCATTTGATACCCAGAGTAAAACTTCATCTAAGTTGATGATTACTCTCTCTCATATGGTTTGTGGCATCAAGAGTATTATATGTGTAGCAGGTCCATGTTGCGGGGTGTCCAATGTCATCATTAGACTCTCATGTTGATGTCAAGGAGGATATCAAAGACAAATTGGATGATTCATCATTAATAAGTGTATTTGTGTAATCCCAAACTCTTTCCCTTCTCAAATCTGACTTCTGTGATTGTTAGGCAATATAATATTCGAGTTGTGAATATAAGCATCAAGATTATAATTTTGGTATCTCACTCTTGTATGATGCGTTCACAGATGTGTTGATTATCTGTCAAGGACAAATGTGATGGAAGATATATGCACAGTAAAGAGTATGTTAGTAAGGACGGAGTTGCTAGGATGTCATGTGATTAAGATGATTTTGTCAAGCAAGGACAAAAACTCTAGTGTATATCCTGCACAGTAAAAACTTTGTCGAGGACAAACTTGTAGTTAAAGAAATATATTGAGAGCTTTGTTGTTACAAGTGAACAAATATTTTGGTACTTGATATCTTTGGTGCTTCCATGTCCCAATGAATGGGCTAGCAAGGTGTATCTTTGGTGCCTCCCTTTCCCTAGCAACTAGGCTAGCAAGGAGGCCTTGTTTAGTGAGTAAGCTAGCAAGATTGACAATTCTGTGTACTAATGGGTAGGCTAACAAGGTGACCCTGACTTGGTTATAGCTAGCAAGGTTATGATTTGACAATTATTAGAAGCTTCTCCCATGCAAAAGTCTTAGGCATTCAACACAGGTGATCTATCATGGAGATTTTATCACCACATGGAAGGATAAGTGATGTTGATTTCTACAATGATTTGAGTTTTATTCTTTTGATTGTGAATGGATACCTTATGTTCTTGAAATATTATTCTTCCATAGTATTGTTGTGCTCTTGCTTGCAGCGAAATCCCTCTACAAATCAAGCTCAATGAAGTGGAGTAAAAAAATACATGTTTTCCCTTGATCAAGTGTAGCCAACGAGAGGAAATCTCATCACATAAGTTCGGATCATGATCATAACACCAAAAGCAGGACATTATTCCTTGAGATCGGATGGAACCAACAAGGAAAAGAATGGATAGCATGATGATGACCTTGCCAATGGCAAGGTGAAGTGCTATTGGTACATGTTATCCACCGAGTTGTGCTAGCTGGATTTRMATATGAGCCGCCAGAGACTGAATAGTCAGACGCTCAGAATTCAGTGTTCAAAAATTCAGAAGGTCTATCAGACACCCTTTTTCCGCATTTCCATCCCTCCAGGGCATTGTAATAAATGACTTGAGCATGAAAGTTGTAAAAGACTATTGGCCACCTAAGACCTGGGCACRASCATGTACTCTAGAGTGTTTTTTTTCACTTGTTAATTATTTTTTGCCTGTTTTCTSAGGCGATTAATAATTTCTAAGTTTTTTCACTCAAAGTTGACTCCAAAGCTGGAGTATGTGTTGGTGGTTAGGCCTTGGCATGGTATAACCAATGTATAGTGTCTAAATGTATATGATTTCATACTAGGTCATGTCTATTGATTCATATGGAAATTGCGCTAAATCCCCCATAGTTTTTTTTTAATGTTTTGGTCAAATAAAAAATTTCCCGTAAAACGGACATTTTTAATGTAAGAGTCAATAAAGTTGTAAAAAATGGCATTATTCAATGTCAGATGCCATATTTGTTCTCTTTTTCTAAGCCAAAGCACCCCCTAAACCCTTATTCCCCTTTTGGCTAGGCAAAAAAGTGATTTTAATCACTCAAAAATGTATTTTTCTCTCAAAAAGACAAAAAGGGGACTTTAATTAATTTTCCTAAAATTTAGGGGAATCCCTAAAAGTTAGCAAACATGTCGGAAACATGTTTTGCCTTGTCTGGAGTCCTGAGTACAGTTGGCGGTGACTACTCCTAGTGAGGGCGCATGGCCTAGGTGACATGGCACATGGGTGGAGATCCCAATGAGCTCATGTGCATCTCCTTGCACTGTTGGCACATTCCCCTTGAGGGCGCTAATCCCAAAGCATGACACTCGCCCTCACTCACCTACCACCTCACTTCAACACGCCCTTACCCTCACTCATCTCCCACTCACCCTCAATCACTCCACATCTCCTACCTTCCACTCCACACTTCCCCCACTTAGCTCATGCGCATCTCCTCATCTCCCATGTGCCTTTACCTTGGGAACTTCACCATTTTTTGTATAAATTAATGTCGACCCTCCTCCATTGAGTCTAGTTGGAGCTTGGGCGACTTGATCATTTTGTATAATTTTGCTATTGAATCAAAGGCTTTGGAAGTCGATATTTGGTATTTAGTCTCACATGTGTCAATGGATTGTTAGCTTATGAGATAATATCATTTCAAGTTTCTTTATTGTACTTGCATAGTGGCTAATGGTAAGGATATTGTTATCCAATTAGAATATATAGTTCTACTTGTTTGTTAGTCTATATATTTGTTTAATGCATTTGATGCTTATATTACATGCTTGGTTTTTGTTTAAACTAACGTGAAATGAAGTTTCTCAGACTCTCTCTCTTATAGGAAACACCATTGTTTTGCAGGTACTTGCGAGGAATTTGGAGCGAAAAAGACCAACCTTTTGGAGACTCAAAAGAGCTCGGTTGCTTTTTTTGCTTTCTCTAAAATCATTTCAGAAGACTTTCCTCCCTCTTCTTCACACCAGAAAAGGACTCCATAGCCCAAGGGTTCATGAGGCTCAAGAAAAAGGCTCTATAAAATCAAAAAATTTCTTCCTCTCTCTCTCTTTCTTTGATTGCATGGATAGCTAGATCAAATTTCAAGTTACTTTTTACTATCTAGTGTTTGCATGCAAAATCTAGATCTACTTTTAAATTTATTGCTAAATCTAAGTCTAGATCTAGTTTTTATTAAGCAATTTTCTGATATTTATTGTCAAATTTCAAAGTAGAAAGTTGTTGATTGTTTTTCCTTAATATCTAGTCAATTAAGTACCTTAAGTTTCTGTTTTAGGACAGCAAGCAGAAAGTACTCAAGAAGGACTTACTTAGCTTATTTAAACTCTCCAAAAAGCCCAAAAAGTTGTCTTTTGTTGTGCATAAAAAATTATGTGAAAAGCCTTATAAAAATTCTTCTTTCTGTTTTGCATTTGCATGTCATTTTCTGCCAATACTAATAACTTCTCTTTGCTGGTTTTTAGCAGGTCTGTCATAGTACAAGTGAGATTTTGACATTTTCGAGACCCAAGATTAAAGATCTTTCACTCCAAACTTGACCCCTTGAAAACCAAGACTCAAGGAGTCTTTTTGTAATAGTTAGTTTAGCGTTGATCCAGTTCTATAAGGATCCAAAAGTAAAAAGCTAAAAAAGAAAAGAAGAAAAGAGAGTCATCCTCTCAAGGTTGTAATAGGCTTAATAAAAGCGGGCCTTTGGTGCCCAGTTTCTTCATCCCCTTTAGGGAGATTGGTGGTGTTGTGTGCTTGTCTCTTTTCTTTTTCCTTGCAAGTTTTATCGTCTTATTTAATTTACAAACACACAAGCATAAGGGAAATCAATCTTACAAAGCACTAAATACTTCATGCACTTAAGCACAAAATAGCTTCAAATTTTCATGCATGTTAGCTTAGATTTCAATTTCTTCTCTTAGTAACTAAAAAATCATTCAAAGCTTTCTACATTTCATTTTCAGTTTTCAATTTCAAGTTTTTGTTTCTTTTCAAAGTTTAAAATAAACCTTCCCCGCAACTACYGGTGTATGCTCTGAACCCTTGCRAGCCTGGCTCGATCCTGGGATTCATCAGAACCGGAGTTGTTAGTGTGGACTCTGGAGTAGTATAATTAGGGAAACCTTAATAGTAGTTACCCTAATGCRCGGGAAAACGCCTAAGGGGAGTGTGTGAAGTCAGACAGGAACTTTGAGATCTAGGTTCTCCCCGTGTTGGACATCTGGCACCCTTAGTGAACTTACTRGTGAATCCCTGGGGCTTCRGTAGGTTCTCAGGAAGTTTCCAAACAAAGAGGTCACACATCTCTCATTAATCTACTTTCAATAAACCCTAATAAAACACGGGTTCAACAACTGCCCACGACACTTGTAAGGCACTGATTCTATGGTTATATCTTTATGTTTATGAGCAGTGTTTTCATTCTCAAATGTGATTGTCTAACAAATTTTATAAATCTTGCAGATATCGTATCCTACTTTATTATGTGTGCATCTTTATGATTAGACAAATGCTTTATATGAATGTCTTATCTGATGAATGATCAAAGTTGAATGCTTTATGTTTTATTTGCAATAAACTCCTAGAATGGTTCTTTTTGCTTAACGTAGTTTAAGAGCCTTAGTATATTTGTTAGGGACTACCCCCCTTGGCTTCGCTAGGAGTTGGCCTAGACGAAGGAGTCGAGGATTGGGTGACAGCACCTTGACTCAAGACTTGCCCCCAAGGACACACTAAGTGGATTGAAGATTTCTTCCACGATAGCCCAAGTGTGTATAAGGCGACAACAATACATATTGTCTGTGATTCAGTTGTGGGAAGTTCAAGAGTGAAGCGATGCTCAAAATTGCTACAAACTAAGAAGATGATCACACCAAGGCCAATGCTTTTCCTAAGGGGGAGGGGAATGTAATACCCTATTTTGGTACCCCATTTTTGGACATGGGTCATGGTATAAAAATGGTGCACATGATTTTTGCCTATGGTACCACATCTCATAAAAATGACACTATATATTGTATATGTTGCACACATGGAGTTAAGTTTTATGATTCTGTAAAGTTCTTGGGGCAACTCGAGGCCAAAGGTTCCGCTAGTGAATATAATTAAATTACTTATGTATATTTTTTCCATTTCTAAGTTGATCATAAGGCCATGATGTAATCTCAAAAAAAAGGTAAGCTAATATTAAAAATATATGGAAAATGGTTTCCATTGAAGTGAGAGGGGGATCTATGATACGACATGTGGCAATGGAAGGAAGACACAAAACAAGGGGCATATGGCACTCACCAAACCTATCCCTTACAATTAGTAAGATGAGGCAAGAGTAAGCAAAAGTCTTGAGGGATAATTAGACATGTTATCCTCATTGCACATTTAATGCCCATCTACCACCCTTCTTGTATATATGCCTTCTCTTGAGATTATTTGGGGGCTCCTTGGTTGTTCCTTGTTGGTTCTTTTAGTTGTTCTTTGGTGATCCCTATGTTGTTCATGGGAGTTGCTTTGGTTGTTCTTTTGGTTGCCTTTTCTCATTTGCACTCATTTGGAGCTCTTGTTAGCCAACAAGATCTAGAAAGAATATACATCCAATAGTTGAAACACCCATTCCATGCTATGCAATGAGGTTCAAGCTTCAATAGATAATTATGGCGAGACTTTGGTTGCATGCTATAATGATTATCTTGATCCTATGAGGGATAGCACTGACAAATTGAAGTAGGAGCTACAATAAGTGCAGTTCAATGGCTATCCCTTACTTTAATGAATAGGATAACAAGGACTTGCAACCTTTGTTCAGTAAGTAGGCTAGCAAAGAGGTATGGTACTAGCGAGTAGGCTAGCACTACTGCCTAGCTAACTACGATAAGTAACCCTTCTGTTGGGATCTACATTTGTTATAGCTCTCACCATGCTAATAGAGTAGGATAGAAAAGGTGCCAGCTACGTTACTTTGACTCCATCCATGTTCTAGCACTAAGTGCAACAAAGGGTTTTGCATAAGGTTGTAAATTATGGTGAGAGAACCTGAATTTTTCCCTCAAGCCCTTGTCATCTCATAGCGCCAACTCGGGTGTGGCATTCGAGCACGAATTATGAAGGTCGGGTGGTGATTGCTCTATTGGCAACCATTTTCCTAAGTATGTGTTCATTGAAATATAATTATTTCATGTGTTCTTATATATGTTTAATGTGAATGGTGTCGTAGAAAGGAACAAAATTCTATTAATTATACTCTAGTTGTGCATAATATGTCTCCATGTATGAATGACATTCTATTGAAATTATGGGAATTTATGTTAGAATTATTTCCTTAAGATTTATGGAATGAAAGAAAACTAATAAGACAAATAAAGTCGTTACTCCCAAAAAGAGAAGGTGGCAGGTTAGGCATTGGTTCTCCAATCCTAAGAAATAGGAGTTGGGTACACCAAAAGTGGCAACAAAACAAGTATTTGGTTGTAGAGGTCAAAGTAAGTTGTGGCATCGAAAATTGATAAGGATTGGCATACCAAAATGTTCGATCTGGAGGTTGGGTACATGATAGTGGTATGAGAGCATATAAGAGCTTATGAAATAGAAGGACAATGCAAATTGAGGGAAATCAAGGCCACATTCCTGATAATAGAGATCAGATACATGATATTCATGCTTATTGGTGTCTCCAAAAGTGACATTCCTACCCTTCGAAATTGCCTCAAAGTTCACATTTCCCAAACCAACTCCTATTAGAAGTTATACAATAAGTAGTGCTCGAATCCAAGTTCCATTACTTAAGGGAAGTCATGGCAGCCAGTGTAATCACAAGAACAATTGGGTAAATTGCTAAATGAGCCATACTCACTTCATCTTTCTTATTCTTCTTAGCAATCCGCTTTGGACAATATCATTTGTAATGCCCTTTGTCATTGTAGTAAAAAGTAGAGTGACTTTCTTCTTCTTCTTCTCTTTTGTATCCAAATTACTCTTCACAGAACTTTTCTTATGTTGTGACTAGAGTGAGCCACTTCCTCCTTTCTTCTTCACTCCACCCTTACTACCAAATGAATAAAATGTTGTAGGAGCCTCTGAGATCAAACCCACATTTTAATTTTTTAAATTAAAGATTCCTTTAACTATTAATATAAACAATTTGTCCAATGTTGTAATACAAAAAAATGTAGGCCACAAATGCAACCTCCACAAGCAAAAGCAATAGCTAGTCAAAAATCAAAAGTGTGGATTGTCTTAAGCCAAAACTGCAACCACACTCATACCAACTAGGGGTCCAAAGTCTAAAAAGACATAACAACAATAAACCTAGGGCCGCAATATGAGTAAAGATAAATAAAGTAGTAATCATGCTAGCGTCAAGAGGGGGTTGGTCATGATCATTTGGGACAAGACCCCAACCAGTAACTCAAGTATCTACATTTGTCAACTGCATTGGCTCCCAGCAATCGATGGGAGGCTCGAGAGGCTTAGGCCCTTCAAAGATAGCCAAGGCCAGCATCGAGAAGTATTTGTCATGGCAAGTTGGAGCTAGGGCCCATATCCTCTTGCACTCTCACCTCTCATGCACTTGTCTGTCGGCCCAATGGCGAGGCCTATTGTCACCTCTATGAGAACTTGCTAAAATGGATGAGAGGGGCTAGGTGGCTCTTTGCTCATGGTATAGGAAGTCCCACCCAACTAGAAGCCGATAGGGATGCTCCATCTCCACCCTTAACTTCCACACTCAAATTGTGATTAGCAAAGACATGCTGGCACAAGTTGGTGAACCATTCAACCAAGAGAAACTCTACAATAGCATTGCTAAATTAAAGCAACATCATTATGCTTCTTCCAAATCCAAAATAGAATTTTGACTCTAATAAGCATCTAGTCATATTGGAACACAATGGCCAAAGGCAAGTAGTCGACTAATAAGAAATCTCTCTAAGATATGTAGGCAGGAAGACATTGTTGGCAAATAGACTCAACCTAAGCCCACCCA
>JASDQU010029455.1:0-10066 GCA_032191745.1 Picea mariana | reverse complement strand
GATCCTTGGCTTTCTCCTCCTTGGATAGATGCACAATGACTTCCCTCACACCTCTCTAGCTCTCTCACACTTCACAAATGAAACAATGACAAAAAAAAAAGGACCCGCGACCTCTAAAACCCCTCACGCGCACTTTTTTTCCGCGGGTATTCTCAACAGGGCGACACATTGCATCGACCCGCGACACATTGGCAATTTCTCACGACACAATGAAAGTGTCGCGACACTTTCATTGTGTTGGATGTGTCGCGACATTTTGTTAACAACATATCGGGAGGGTGAAAATGTCAGTGACGTTTCCGACATTTCCGAAATATCGGAGATATATTCAACAGTGGTTAGGACTGACCACAACAGCTTGGGATATTTCTTGGAGCGGCGAGACCTGAATGAGAGGCAACAGAAATGGGTGAGTAAGGTGCTGGCATATGATTTTGACATCAAGTATGTAAAGGGTAAGAAGAACATAGTTGTTGATGCCCTATCCAGGAGACCCGCAGCCTTCTCCATGTCAGATATCTCAGCGAACTGGAAGTCCATTCTCTTGGTGGAGTACTCCAAGAATACCTTCGCATGTGAATTGATGGAGGGCATTATTCAGGATGACAGGTACATGGTAGTGGACGACCTCGTTTACTACAAAGACAGGATCTATCTTGTCCTTGAGTCCACACTCAAGGATAAGATTTTGAGGGCAGTACATGACGCAAAACTGAAAGGGCACCCGGGGTATCTGAAGACCAACAGGCAGGTGAGGGAGAGATTCTCTTGGAAGGGTCTCAAGGAGGACGTGCTTCGATATGTGAGGGAGTGCATGACTTGTCAACAGAACAAGTCAGAGCTTACACACCCTGCAGGACTGCTTCAGCCATTGACAATTCCAGAGCAAAAGTGAGAAAGCATTTCCATGGGTTTCATTACAGGGTTGCCGAAGGTTCATGGTAGGGACTATATCTATGTGGTGGTGAACAGGTTGACCAAATATGCGCATTTCTTTTCCATTCCTTCAGAGTACAACGCATCTCAAGTAGCGGACATATTCGTCAAGGAGATGTTGAGGTTACATGGTCTTCCGAGGAACATAGTCAGTGATCGAGATAGCAGGTTCCTCAGTGCATTCTGGCAAGAGTTGTTCAGGTTATTCAAGACAGAGTTGACACCTARTACCAGCTATCACCCCCAGACGGATGGGAAAACCGATATAGTGAACAAGTGGATTGAGGGGTACCTAAGGAACTATGTGTCAAGGCAGCAGAGGGCATAGATAAAGTGGTTGTATCTCAGAGAGCATTGCTACAACACCACTCATCACATGTCCATTGGGATGATCCCATTMAGGGAATTGTATGGCTATGATRCCCCTTCATTTGTGGATTTGGMGTTTGGGGAGAGCAGAGCCCCTAAGGCCAAAGATTGGTTGCAGGAGAACCAAGATATATTGAGAGTCCTGAAGGAGAACTTGCGGATCGCTCAAAATCAGCAGAAGATGTATGCAGATAGGCACAGGGCGGAGTGCAACTTTGAGGTTGGGGATTTAGTCTTTCTCAGGTTGCAGCCCTACAGATAATCTTCACTGAAGAAGAGTGGCGCAGAAAAACTAAAGCATCGCTTCTACGGACCATACAGGGTGATAAGAAGGATTGGAGAGGTAGCATATGAGTTAGAGTTGCGAGAGGGTAGTAGGATCCACAACATCTTCCATGTGTCTTGCCTCAAGAAGACGTTGGGATAGAAGGTCACCATTTCCACAGATCTTCCTCTACTGGATGAGGAAGGGCAGTTGGTTCTTACTCCAAAGAGGATTATTGATGTCAGGGAGAGGAGGTTGAGGAGCAAAGTGATCCAGGAGTGTTTGGTTGCATGGATGGGTTTGCCCGCCGAGGATGCCACTTGAGAGGGGGAGCAGATTTTGCAGCATCTTGATTTGGGGTTGCTTGAGGACAAGCAATCTTGGGAAGGGAGGACTGTGATGTCCCTTCCTCTTGAATCTAACAAAGGATGACTCAATAGCCTATACGACTAACGTAGGCTATAGTCAATGCGAGTCACGGAGATTTATTTAGTGTCACTAGGTTAGAAGATGTCAAGATCCGAAAGTGACATTAAATTAAAAGATAAAAAATTAATTACTTAAACATTAAAAAGTAATTTTTAAGGTTTAAGTGAAAATTAAAGGAGAAATAAGGTAAGGTTTGATTTGGTCAAAAAGGGGAAAGATCTAGAAGGCTCAGAACAAGAATAAAAGGAGGGATAGCGCTTCACTTTGGCATTATGATTTGATCTCTTATTTGGAGTGCTCATAGAGCCAAGGTTTTCGTTGGGGTTTTGGTAAAACCCTTCCACTACTGGTTTGGTTTCGGTGGTGCAATATCCACCCTAGCTAGACAAGAGAAGGGGGATCCATCTTGGATTCTCACTGAAGTTTCATCTTGTGATCTGATTCAATCAATTGGTGCAGCAAATTGTTTGGCAGCTTGTGGAATCCCATTGGAGGGCCGATTTGTCTTGGTTTACAGGTCTGTGGGTATTAAGGGAAGATCGTGGAAGCTATTTGAGGATTTGTGGCTGCTAGGAGAATCGATCTCCTTCCTTTGTTGCAGGGTCGAGTAACTGTGGGAGACCGTGGTAGTATTTGTGGGACCGATCCCCTTATTTCTGCAGACCAGTGAGTATAAGAGGGGGTCGCAGGGATTATACAGGCCGATTGAGGGAACCGTGAGCCCCAGGAGTGAAATCGTCAGGGTTTGGTGACAGATTCTCTGAGCCGTGAAGCCCCTTGCTGAGTTGAGAGGTTTAGTAGAGGGCTGTAAGCCCGATTTGCAGAGCAGCGAGGGTTTGAGGCTGAGTCGTGGGGCTTAGGGGAGAGGCCGCAAGCCTGTTGTTGAGTCGTGGGGGTTTAGAGGAAGGCAGCAGCTCTATTCTTGACCTTGGAGCGATTTGAGGAGGTTTGGGGAATCTATGGAGCAGCAGCAGCAACTATTGGAAGAGACTTTGGCATTACTCCAGGTTCTGATTTGAGTTTGTAGTGTTTATTATTGTATTACAGCTTCTGTAGCAGCCATTAGAGATCTACTGTAGTTGTGTGCCAAATTCCATTCATAATAAATAAATGCTAATGTTGTCTCTTCTACTCTATGTGTTCTTGGATTGTATGCTATATGCTTGACCAAATGCTTATGAGCAGAATGCATGCAATATGTTTGTAAAAACTTTCCAACCAAACCATGACATAGAAAACATATTTAACCCCAAGTGTTTCACAAAACCCATAACCAGAAACACATACTTTGGACAGCAAGCAGTAAGATTCTAGCATAGACACATTAGGAATATTACAGGAAATCTATTGGGACAACCTTCAACTCAATATTTTCTATTGTTGTTTTTGATACACTCCCACTAAACTTCAAAATTCGTGTTCTTTCAAAAAATCAAACAATATGCTAAGACTAGAATGATTCCTGTTACACCATATCTTGTATGGGGTGTCTGAGGACCATTTCATGACACCTTGCAAGATGACACCGATGGACTTCCTATGTACTAATTACAGATCCAGGGTGCATTATCATATCGCACATGTTATCTTGGTGCTACCCTTATGGTTTACCCGACCCTTGTCAACCAAGAGGGAAGGTGGCATTCTTACAGGATGACTTGGTAGTATCATTTATCATGCTCTTTTACTCATTTCAACTTATCCAAATTGACTGGTCATGTTTGTACCATTGGTGAAGGTTGTTTCAACAGCATATCATGTATCTTCATCTTGTTAGAGGTGCTACTTCATGGTTGATTATTGGTGGAGAAATCTCCTATTACCTTTCTTTTGTGCTCATGATATTCCAGTCATTACTCTCACTAGATCGTTGAATGATGGGTTCAAGTCTTATTCCTAGTTGTTGTGTCTTCTAGCTTGGTGGGGTACTTTCCTAGTGGTTTGCCTAGAAGTCATTCCCCTTCCATTATCAATCCATCATTTGGCCTAGGTACCATCCATTATTTCATCACCCTTTCATTTTACCTAGACATAATTCATATTGCGCCCGTATTCCATCATTTATCCACTCCTAAAGGGCACATGATTCATTTCATCCATTTTCATTTAGTTTTTCCTTCATAACTAACCTCTCATTTGGCATATTTTATTTATCTCACCTCTTTCATGTGTCAACATGCCAAAGTGGTTTGTGATATTTTCATTACCGATTAATCAGACCCAAACCCAAGGTGGAGTGCTATATTATTGGCCTATTTTATTATTGGATTCTAAACCTTAATTGAGGCCTCATTCCCTAAGTTGTCATTTGTGAAAAAAAACGCACCAGGGAATGCAACTTAACATTCATGTGTTACACAACTTGAGGGTAGCGCTCCCTTTGGCACACATGTTGAGGCAATCTAACATTAAAAAGTTTGATATTTGTTAGTGGTTGCCCTCGTGAGTAATTCATTGGGTCTCTTTAGCCTTGTTCACACTCACACATGCCACACTTGTTTACTATTTCTTAGCTTTGGTTTATATGTCGAGGAGGTGGTTGAGCTTGCACAATTTTTGAGGGTTAGTTATGCATGCGCCCTATCCATTTATCCTCATTCACACTCACCTTAAACACTTTTCCACTCACTTTTTGACCACATCTTCTTGGAACTCTCTCGTAGGTGGTGTGCTCCACTAGAATGTCCACCTACACCTCTAAATAAGCCTTGTTCACACCATTTTTTCACCTTGATGAAAGCCCTGTTCACACCATTTTTTTCACCATGATGAAGGTTATTTGACTTGGAACTAGTGCACCCTTGATATTTTGGAGGATTCTCCATATGGTTCAAGATTTGCATGGAGGATTTACCACTTGGAGATTATTGTTTATTCCATTGACATGGTCTCTTGCTATTATTGGAGTGGAACCCCTTCTCTTGGTGGACCATTTGCATTATTTGGAGACTATTTTATTTTGATTTGACAGAGTCTCATGCTATTCTTGGAGGGTGCACTTGTTGGAGGTTGTTAGGTTCTATTTTTGGAGAATGGTTGCAACCACCTTTCACCATTTCCTAAGGTGCACCTCTCTTTGAGAATATTTTATTGTTATTTGTTATATAAACCTTCTTGACATGCACCCTAGCTCCTTGATCCTCTCATGGAAGGATTATTATATTACTTGACCAATTCAAGTCCATTGTAACATTATCTTATTACTAGTTTGACTCATCAAACATGATCACCGAGATATTATTTTTTATTATGAGGTGGTTGAGCCTAGAACTATATAACTAAGAGGTTCCCCTCATTTGTAATGGTTGTTGTTGAGTGAGATAATATTAGAGCACTACATTTCTTAGAGCAAATACTTTAGAGACCATTTTCTGTTATGTTGTGTGAGGCTATTGTGTGAACAACTTGTTATGGATTGGAGATTTCTTTGTGCATGCAAAGGGATTGAACAAGCCATCCAAGTAAGAGACAACTTCAAGTGGTGGACTTAAACTAGGTGTGGATTTTCCCCCCTGTTTACTTTGTTTTGCTTGTTTTAGATATTTCTCATCTAGTTTCTTCAAATAGTAGCAACTAGATTTAGTGATATTTAGGCAAGCAAATACCTAGGTTTGATTTTGAAATTGATACCCCTTAGGATCATTTCCATGCATAATTTGTAGCTCTAATTTTCAGCCATACAAGACTTTTGTAGCATGCTTTTGGGCAGCCCCTAGATCCTTGATTATAGATGAAGTTAGGCCCTGCTCATGATAGTATATGATTCCATTAGCCCAAGGATAAGCTAGGCACTAGTCTACCTCCGTCATCCATCCACCAAAAACTAATAAATTTCCCTTTTTCTAGAAATTTTTTAATTTTCTTTTGTATTCTGGAAATTGCATATAAATTTGTATTTTGAATATTTTGTGAGTTTTGCAACATATTTCGTTCAGAAATTTTGATTTCCAACCATACATTTTAGTCTAGGATCTTAATTTTAGACCTTACACTAGACTAAGTTTAATTTATGCTTGCTAGAAATGACATTTTAGATTTATGTTTTAAGTTTTGTGCAATTTCAGCACTTTACTTAGTTCAGAAATATTATTTATAACCTTGCATAGTGACCTAGGACTAAACATTTTCATCATAACCTAGGTTAGATTCAATTTTCTGCATTCTGGAAATTGTTTTAAATTTCTGTTTTACATCAAGTGCATTTCCAACACTTGATATAGTCCAGAAATTTACCTTTTCCAGATCATATTTGAGGCTTAGACTTCACCTATTAGATCACATATTAGGCTCATTATGTGAATTTAGCATTCTGGAATTTTTCTTTAGAATTTCACTATTAAATTTCTGCATTTTGCATTCATATTTAATGCAAAAAATTAATTTCAGATTGCATTATTGAGCATTTACATTTCATACTTTATTTGCTCAATTTTCACTTTATATTTGCAAATCTGAAAAGACACCTGCACATAACATCATTTAAATTTCAGATTTGACACAAGTCTAGGAACCTAACATTCATTAGCCTATACTAGACTTGAACTTGGTTGGAAATTTGAGCACACACATTTCATTGGAAACAATTAAAACAAGTTCCACACCAAACCACATTGGTCTTTAAAGTTTAAACTGTAAACACTTCATTGACACATCTGAACATTGGAATTGGACTTGCCTTAGGGATAGCCCACTATTGGAGAAGAGCGAACCTAAAGTGAGAAGAAGAGCTATTGAGGTGACAGTGGGTAGCCTTCTGAGTAACACAAATTAACACCTAGTGCTTGGGACTTTACACTTTGTGGAGGCTAGATTTTGTTGTAACAATTCCTAGGAAGGTAAACCTTCCATGACTTTAATTATTTTCATTTCATTTAAACTAAGTTCTAACGTATAAAACACATATTTATACATTAACAACAGTTGTGGAACCATTGGAATTCAAAATGACAGTGGCACAAACTTTTGAACTACTCGCGGATCTCTTGACATTCTGTATTCTGTGTTTTCTCAACAGCCCATTCCTTGAATTTTCACATCTGCAAACTTCTGCGTCCACAAGTGAACCAATACTTTGTGCAGCCACAACTAAACGTTTGGGATTGCTACAATCCACAAGCTTTCTTTATGGCACCCACAGAATTCCCTTAAACTACAGGCAGAATTCCCTTAAACTACAGGCAAACTTCCCTTTTGGTTACCAGCAAAAAGGTGGCAAGCTCAGGTTGGAGATGCCATGAACCTCCAGTAACATTGTAACTACTAAGACTGCACTATTTACAATAGGGAAGAAAGTATAATTGGAGCAACATTTTATGCTAAGAAATAAACTCTTGTGACACTGCCAACATAGCCAATTTGGATATTAATAGAAATAATAAGTTTGGAAATTAATGAACTAATATAGGGGTAAAGAATTTCACAATAAAAAGACAAGTAATCTATCATAATTGAGCAATTATAGAGAAATCTCCAAAATTCTATCTTAAATTTTCAGCCAACCCATAAATCAAAATACTTGTAACAAATCAAGGTGGAAGAAACCCTTATACTAAAAACAAAATAGGAAGTAAATGATAAATATTGTGGCTGCTGGGTAAACACTTGGGCAGAATTTAAACATGGATAACATTCGCTGACATTGCAGTACCATGTGGCAATAGCGCTAACAACCTGTACCACTGGACTGTTGATATTATGGTAGCTGCGGGAGGTATTAACCTCCACGTGTAACCCTGACAAGAATAGAATATTCCGGGAAGCAAGAAGAAACCCTAAAGCTTTGGACATAACCCTAGAAGACAAGTCAGCTAAAGGAAATATTTAATATTGAGTTTTTAGCCTCCAAAATGAGAAGTCGGCCGAGACAACTAAGGAGGAGCAGTATAAATACAGGACATCAGATCTCATTTGACACACACAGCTCGCAACTACAGAAATGTAAGAGTGCGCACTGCAGAAATTGATTAAGTGCGCAAGTCTGGAGAGTCGCTGCAGCTGCAGCTATTGCAACTTGTATTCTCGGTTTAGGCTTGGACTTTCTATTGCTTATGGTTTGGACTTTCTGCCTTGTGTGCTAGCTCTGAAGAGAGGTACGCTACATTGATTGGCTATTAGGCCTAGGGTTTGCTTCCGAAATTATTCTCTGTCGAGGTTAAGGTGCTCGGGGGTAGCTTCGGCCTATGGTTGGGTGACAATATTGCTATATTGTCTATGGTTAAACGAGCACACCTATTATTTCTAACAGGTTATGGGCCCACACTATCTTCAGACAATCTAACCACTAGAAGATAGATTGGGAGGATTTGCTCAATTACAGTTGCAGTTGCAGTCAGTTTTTGCTGCAGCAACGAAACCCTACCCCTCTTGTTGAGGCACCTTAAGTGAAGAGATTGACCTAATTTCCAGATAGCCTAGTGCGCCCTAACCAAGCACACCTCCTGGTACTCTCAGCAAGCTAAGATGCCAAGTTTACGTTTTTGGTCAAAGTCAAAGGTTGACCAAGCCAAAGCAGTCATGACTTACTCTATGAAGTCAAAAAATAAGTTAGAAGGGGCTTCTAACTTCAGAGCATGGAAGACAAGGATTGACTTCATCCTTGCCAAGAATAAAGTGTTGGATATCTTGAAAGGAAAGATTGTGGAACCACAGTTTGAAGAAGGAAAAGAGAAGGAACCTCAAAACGTTGCAATTATGGAGAAGTTCAAGGACAGTGACATCAATGCCATGAGTATCATAGTGGACTCTGTAAAAGATCACTTGATACCCTACATCTCTCATCTTGACTCATCTAGAAGATGTACGATGCCCTAACTAATCTCTTCTCAGTCAAAAACATTGAACAAGTAATGAGTCTGAAGAATGAACTTCGTGACATGAAAATGAATGATGATGAAAGCATAACATCATACTTTGTGAGAATCTCTCAGTTAAGAGATCAACTACAAGCTATTGAAGAAATCATTTCAGAGAAGGAACTAGTAAATATAGTACTCAATGGTCTTCCCAAGACATGGGATGCATTTGCCGCAAGCATGAACACAAGGAAGGAGTATCCCACATTTGAAGAACTTTGGACTTGTTGTGCACAAGAAGAATCAAGGATTAACTCAAAAGAGAAATCCCAAAAGAAATACGATGATCAAGCTTTCACAGCAAAGTTCAAAACTTCCAGGAATAACAAGAAGTTTGGCTCAAGGAAGAAACCAAATCAAGAAAAGGATATGTCAAAGATACAATGCTTCAACTGTCGAAAATATGGTCACTACAGGAACCATTGTCCTGAGTTAAAGAAAAGGAAGGAAACAGACGAAGCAACAGTTGCAGAAGAAAGGGAACCCTCAAAGAAAGTCAAGCAGGATAAAACAGACTTCTTCTTCTAAGTCATGGTAACAATATTCTTCAAAACCCTTGTATATATCATGTTTACATAGTTCTTGTACATATCATGTATATCTATTTCTCAGAAGAAAATATGTTCAAGGGAAACAATGCCTATGGAAGAATAAAAAGATAAGGATTGCTATTACAATGACTTCAAGTCAAGCAATACACATGAAAAGATGAAGTATGTTGACAATCTTTGGTAACAATTCCTGTGGAAGTTATTATATAATTAACAACTACCAGATAAGCCAAAATCAAAATCAAACCTGAAGAGATCCAGAAGAAGTCAAAACAGAGGAAATTAGAAAAAGACTTGTGTCACCTTGCAGAAGGCAATAAGAATGCAGACGAAAGCGTGGACTGTTTTAGATGGAGGGAGATGATTACAAAATTCCAAAAGAAGAGCATGCATTCATGCATGAAGCAAGGATTAGGAGGGAGCTAATCCTAAATAATATGAGCCATTGAGGATTATGAAGTATCTATCCATGTTCCCATTGAAAGTAGTAGCCATGAAAAGCAGCACGTGTTCAGTTTGACTTTAGAAAAAGTCTTCTTCGAAAAGAAGCCTTAAAGTATCCTTGGTTGTCCATCTACATCCATGATCCTATGATGAAAGGAAGAAGTTGGAATCTTCGGGGCATGGAATCTATAGAAAACTCCATGGACCCAAGAGCTAAAAAG
>JASDQU010029454.1:39486-53293 GCA_032191745.1 Picea mariana | reverse complement strand
ACTTTTTACATAAATGTGGTTGTTGCTAGTTATATTACCATTAAATTAATTTATCCCTTGAACGACTATCTCACTTTTTGTCCATTTATCTCTTGATTATCTATAACGGTTCGTTTTATGCTCCTCAACTGTTTTATCTTATTACAATATTTTCTTATAAAAATCTTATCCTAAGCACTCTTTTCAAATATCTTAGTTTTGATTATTTCTCATGATTGAAGAAGTGTAAATTCTAAATATTATAAAAAATTTATCATATGTATTTTTCAAAAAAATTAGTTTTAATTATTCTTGATGATGGGTGGAGTGTTCACTAGAAATATTGGAGTTTCAAAATTCTTTACACAATTTATATTTTATTGTAATTTTAAAAATAGTTAGGGTTTGCATAATTGCATTAGAAATTGTATTATTTAAAATAGTTTCAACTATAGAAATAGATTTTCCCCTGATGGGGTGACACGTAACCCAAGGGAGGCCACGCAACCCCCATGCAGAACTCGCCATAAATATGGTTGGTCGCCACCCCAAAGCCCATTCTTGGATGGATGACGGCCATAAGCGCCTACAGAGGGTGGGAGGACAACTCCCCCGTGCAGGATCAATGTTGCCCTCACCAATTAATTGCAGGGGGGTGACGATGGGTATGAGGGGAGGTTGCACAGTCTTATAAGCTCCTTGGATAATTCTCTAGCTCGGCCATCACATTCACCATTATGATTCTACGCTCTGTCTGTTCATTGTGCTCAGGGATCTGGCTATGCTCCTCTCCGACTTCTAGCCTCTACCATGCCGAGAGAGAGAGGGGACCCTCTAGTACTGTTATGCTACAAGGTAGAGACATCAATGAAATTTGGAGAGGGATTTATCCATAGCCCGGATGCAACTAATCACGAAGTCACCCATGCATCCAATGGCCTTCTTGGAGGAGGAAATATCGGAGGAACCAATTCAGGTTCCACCAGAGTGGTCCCAGATTCCCAAGACAACCCTAGCACGAGCATTGCAGCTACAGATCCAAAGACAACCATGGAAGGCACCACTTGCATATTCCAGGAGGAAATCCCCATGATAGACTGCTCGACTAATCCCCCACTGCTCAACCCAGTTGCGGATTGTGACTAGATTCCACCCAGTCTCTTCAGACCGGAGCAGTTGGAGCTCATTTTTGAAATGGGGGGCTACATTATGGAGCAGCTCAACTGCCATACCCTCATTAGTAGTCGAATCGACATGTTGTTCGACGCCTTCTCAAACGTGCCAGTGAAGAAGAGGTTCTGGACCTGCACGTAGCCCTTTGCACTCATACCCAGTGATGCTACTCCTCATAGCGTCTCTCTGGATGGCAGGTTGCACTGTTCTCATAGCCCTCCTAATGTTTAAAGTTGCTCAATCCTCTGTACCTCACTTACATGGAAATGGAGTTTTGTTCTTGTCTACCTGTTCTGGTTCTCTATTTAGTTTTTTGTTTAGTTTGAATTATCAGCTTTTGACTGTATGTCCAAACAGAACTTTCAACACCACCAACTTCCACTTGCTCTGGTTTCCAACTAAAGGAGGAGCAAGTGGCGGTTGTTATTTTTGTCCGAAAGTATAAATGGTTGCCACCTATTTTGGTTTCCACTAGTTTGGTAGAACAAGTGGCAAGCATGTGACATATATCAATTTTGTATAATGACAGTGAATTAATAAGGAAATACCCCTCTTTTTTATTTACAAAAAGAAAATATGGAAATAGTTTTTTAAATAGTTTCAAATTTAAAATATAAAGGACTTTCAAATATAATTTAAAATATTTTTTTCAAAGAAAAAAAACTTATATTCATTATAGATGAATATACATGTTTCATGTCCAAAAATGACAAGACACGTGGTGCTTAAAAGCGCACTACAACCAATTATTTTTTCAAAGGCCTTCTACTATCCTACAAAACTATCAGTCCAAAAACAAATCTTACAGATATCCATAACATTCAGCGAAATCACCCCCTATATAAAAAAAGGTAAATCTGTTAATACATCTTTCACATTCAAAATACAAAGACAAAATGACCATCTAGATCAGTAGCTAGAAATTAAACTCGATTGATTATGTCTTCTCATTATCGAGGAACTCATAGAAACCCAAAGCTCTCATTGGGAGAGTCAATGCCTCCTTGGACAACAACTCTACTTTTGTGTTAAGTTCTTTGTAAATATGTCAGAACAAAACCCATTCAAATGATTGGAGAGAATTTGTGATATCTTGCAAAAAAGGTTCTAGCCTCACATTAGAAACATATGCCTTATGTTGAGCCCAATCAATTACTAGCTTGGAGTCACCCATGATCTGAAGATTTTTTACTCCTTTTTTGGATGTAACCTCCAACAAGGCACATAGAGATATAAATTTTTCTTTGTTATTTTTAGCTCTCTCCTGATCATAACAAACTTGAATATAAGGATTTTTTTTCAAATAAAGAACAACCCCTACTATGCAAATTGGGGGGTTCCCTTGACACACTCCATCAAAGAAGCCCCAAATATTTCCAAAGTCCAACTCAAACATGGTAGGTAATCTTGGATCTTTAATTTTTAGACCTGTCATAAATTCTTTGGACAGATTCAGTATTATTCCTGTAGTTATTTCAGGAGGAATGTCTTTATCTTTGAAAATGCTTGAGTTTCGGGCCCACCAAATACATGAGACCATAAAAATTGGCACTCTCTCAAAATACCTTACTACCTTGTTTGTCAACCAATCCTTCAGGCAATCTTCTAAGTTGGTTTTGTTCCAAGAAGATGTAGGATTAAGTTCCTTTCGGAAAATCCTTGATACCTAAGCTGCATACACACACTTAACAATAATGTGAGGAGGTTTCCTCATGGCATTTGCATAAAATATACCGACTAGGGCCCACCCATCCTCTTTTTTGTCCAACTTCCAAAATTAGGAGTTTATTATTCATGGTCAGCCAAAGAGAAATCTTATTTTCAACGGAGCATGGATTCTCCAAAGTGTTCCCCACCACCACTTTTTGTCCAAGTGGACCGAGAATCCATCCACGCTTTCTAACCCAATTTTGTTTTGAAGTCCCCAAATTTGGGTTTGTTTGACCAACAAACCCACTAAAAGGAAAATACCTTTTAGCAAAGGTTATAGTGAAGGTTTCTAGTGTTACAAAATTGGAAACAATTGCCAAAAAAAACACCGCTACAACATCTGTTATCGATAGCGAATGGTTTTGAGGATACTAGAACGGAATTTGATTATAACTAAAAAAGTCTGGGTGGCCAGAGTTGTTAGTGGATGTTTACAAATCGGTGTGTTTGTATAAGGCACAAGCACTAGTGTGTACATACACCTACAACACCGGTGTTGTACACTTAACTTCAAGCACTGGGGCCGTAAAATATGAAAGTATCGAAGCACTTAAATATTTAAGCATCGGGGCGTTTGTATTATAAGCATCGGGGATTTAACATCAAAACGCACTGGGAGAGTTGAAAATAATTAAGCATTGGGGCTTTTTGCATAGAACGCACCATTAATAAGAAGGCACTGATGTTGTATAAAATAATATGCATCGATGCGTTATAGGGAAAAACATCCTGGTGCATTAAAAATAGAAAGCATCAGTGCTTTGCAGTAACTAACAAGCCCAGATGCTTATCAATAACACAATAATGCCGGTGTGTATAAAGAACACATACGCATTGGTGCTTTGTATAAGATTAAGACACCATTGACCAAATTTTTAATATAATTTTGTGGTATTAAATTCATATTGAAACCAATGTTAATTGATTACATAAAAGCATCGGTGTGAATTTCATATGAAATGCACCTATGATTTTTAATATTAAAAGCGTCGATGAGATTAATAATTAAAATACATCGAGAAACATCGACCTGTGATAGTGCAATTATTCTTATTTTTTAATTCAATTATTTATCAAAAAAATTACATATATCTTATATTTTGATTAGTGAATTTGGATATGATGTTTGGATTAATTTGTTATATCATTAGATTTTGCATCTCTTCATTATAATATTTGGTCATCCATAAATTAATCAGCGATGTAACATTTCACAATGACATTGGACAACACAATAGAATAAATTAAAACATATTTTATTATATGAATAAGAAGGTCTTTGTCATACAAAATGGGACACTTATCAGTAATCCAATGTCTTTCAATTGGGACACTGTGTCCATTACATTAAACAAAATTGTCTGATTTTCACAAACAATTATTTCAAAAAATTATAATTGCAGCTTGCATTGATATCCAAATATATTGGTCATCATTCTTCACCAGAACTGTTTTTAGTGCTCGAGGTACTTCCATGCCTTGGATTATTTTGTTGAATGTTTGGTTGATTGTCTCAACTGTTTTTTTCTTCTTGAAGTTCCATCTACAAATATAAAAACAAATTGTAATGAGTCTATCTACATTGGTGAGAATAATGAAAATTGAAATAAATAATATCCATGAATGTAAATTGAAAATGGACGTACCTCCAAAGCAAGAAGTGACTCATGAATCATACACATGTTCAAAATCAAATCTCATGTCTTTTTTCAACAATTCTTCTGTTGGCTCAGTTCCATACTTTGTTTCTTGCAATTTTTATACCCCATAATAAATCATAGATTTAATATAAAGTATTATTTTTGTTTCATTAATTATAAAATGATGGAAGTAAAAAAACATAAATTATACTTACAAATTCGACAATTAATTTTTGGTATGCCAACATATACTCACAACCCTTAATTTATTCAATGCCAATCAATTTTTCTGATGGCTCTTCTTTGTATGTTAGCACCTGTTTGAAAATATTCAAGCATGGTTGTTGTAAAACAACTTAAAATATACAAAAAAAAAACTTAAGTTGTTATAAGGAAATAACAATCACTCACAAACTTTGGTATCAACCCTTTTCTTCCTTGTTGTCCAGTTTTATGTGCAGAATGAGTTTCATTTTCTTTTCTTTTCTATAAGAGAATATTTGAAAATTAATATTTAATGTATAATTAATTATTTGCACATAATATAAAAATTCAATGATTACATACATTTGAAGCACGTTGTTGTTGAGATAGCTCCTCCTATGATGCAATTATGTCCAATTCTTTGACCATCTCCTTGTACACATTTTTGGACATTCCTACTGGCATATTTCAGATATCAGCTCGTTGGTGCTCTGGGATTTTCACAATTTTATTAAAAAAATAACATGACAATAAAGTATTTTTATATTGATATATGAAAACATGAGGAGAACTCGAGAACTGATTAGGGTTTGAGCTATAGGCCTCTTTGTTGCTCCCTTCTGCCAGCCAGGCAGGGAAACCATCCTTCTAAATGATGGAGGGCCGTCAGACACCTCCTACATCCAGGAAGTATCGTAGGAACCCACATATGGGGGCTTCTGTCGACCTTCCTTCAAACCATTGTCGGACCAGCGTTCACAATTTTTCTTTGAGGGCGTTGTTGAAGGAAAATCTCCCTACGGACAGGTAGATATCCTCTTGAGAGCTAGACTCTTAACTCTTAAGACAAAAGATGCTTATGGTGGACATTGACTTCCTTTCAGATCTAGATAAACTAATGTGTGAGGAGGAAGGAGGAAAGAAGTACCTTTTACCGGTGTTTTTCCCTGCACAGTCTGAATTGAGCTCCAATCTTGCGCTCCTCGATAAGACCTGTAGACAAACAAAGATACAACCACTTCCTACTCTATTGAGATTAGCTTGAAATAGACCTATCTATTAGATACAAGTTCATGTGAGATTAAACACAAACTAGAAAGAAACAGGCCAAGCATGTCATATTAATGAGAACAACAACAAAGGAAACTTACAACCGTAGATGTGAGTGCAGCAGCTTCATCAAGTCCTCCTTGTCTAACTCTTGCTTCAAAAGACCCATGATCAGAATGACAATATCTTCACTGATTATTCTCCTCCACTTCACTGTGTGTTTCCTATGACATCCTAGGTTTCATGCCTCCAAAATCCTTCCTTTTCACCATAAGAAAGCCTACTTATATAGGCTTGGAATGGCCCAACCACTTGAGATATCTTTAGGGCAAGTTGAGGATTTTACTCCTTCAGTTAGGGATCTTCCCCAAGATCATGTCTTGACTAAGGATTCGAATTCAACTGCCTTCAAAGATTGAAGGGATCTTTCCCTCATTCTTCTCAACAAACCAAATGTTGCCTAGAATAGGTAGCGCTCCTCCAAAAGGGTAGTTAGAGCATTATAACACTCCCTAGTAATGTATAGTGGGGCGCCAGCACTCCTAACAGCAGCAACACTCCTCCAAAATGGAAGACAGAGTGTTATAATGCTCCCAGATAGTCTATAGGGGGCGCCAACACTCCTGAGAGAGGTATAAGGGAGCGTTCTCCTCTAAAAACTCAATTTTAGTGGTTCTTTCAAATGGCAAGAGGTTCATAAACCCAGTTAACCATTCCTCTTCTTCCAAATCAAATGTTTGAGGTGTTTAAAGTGTCTTTCTGATGTCGTTATTGGTACGACATAGGCATTATGGCAGTATTATTTTCCTGACACTTGCGACACTTGTGAGCAAAATGTGACACTTGTAATGACGACACTTGCGACACTATCGAAGTGAGTAATTTTGATGTGTAAAAGGCACAGTGAAAGGAAAAGAAATGGAGATTTACTTCAGACCAGTTCAAGAGAAAACAACATGTCCCTGGGAACCTGGGAAATGCATACCCTGGGCACCGTTATCACCAAAATATATGATTATCACACTCAGGATTGAAGAACATAAGCAATATATGAGGGATTATACATTGATAGGAAAATTTATATGCCTATGGCCCTATGAACGTTAGCTCGTCAAATGGATTCAACATTGGTGGAACCCCAAAGGGAATTATGATATTTAGCTAGGCTCCAAGGGCTTCTTCACCATCATACTCCATAATCTAGAGGATCATAATCACATATTCAACAGGGGAACTTACTTCTTCAACTCAGTCGACCTCTTTCTGTGTTTCTGGACAGAGAAGTTTAGCCCAGAGAAAGAGGAATTTGTGAATGCCCCAGTATGGATATGCCTATACTCCCTTCCACAAGAGTTTTAGTTACAAGAGATTCTGGTGGGAATAAGAAACACCATTGGGGATTACGTCAAATCCTCATAGGCAACCAAGTAGGGAAGGTACACCTCTTATGCTCACATCTGTGTCTATCTCAATATATCCAAGCCCCTCCAAGGATTCACAAGCTTGGAATATCATGATGAGGACTGGTCTCAAACTATAGACTATGAGCACATACCATTTTGATGCAAAAAATGCCACAACCATAGGAATCTATTGAGATAATTCCCCCTAAACACAAAAAGAAAAGAAGATAACCCTGACGCAAGCAAAGCAAGAGATGGTTTCACCCATGTAGTGGGTAGGTGACGCGACACTGCAAGGAAACTGATGAAAATGACAAATAAAGAACCCCCATCCAAAAACTCCTTTGATTTCCTCCAACAAATCCTAGAAGATATAGACAAGTCATAGATACCCCCTCAAGAAACTCCAACCAACAACAATGCAAAAAAAAATCCTTCCCCTACCTTAGTCCTGGAGAAAATCTTTCCTTCTTCCCATTCCCATTCAAAATATGGAGAAGCATCCGACCTAGAAGAAGAAGATACTGAAATGGACCTATATGAACACGACCTAGCTGGAATAGACCTAGAAAAAATAGAACAAGCCTATTGCAAGAAGGAACTGTGCACCATCCCTCCAAATCAACTTCGCAAATTTCATAAGGTTTTCCTCAACTCCTCAGCGGGATCAGCGGCCAGATCCAGAACAAGCTTGGACATCTAGTGCATCCAACAGAGAGAGAAACACAAACCTCAAAAGGATGAGAAGAAACGAGGAAGGAAATCTTCCCAGAAGCTCATATAGGAAATCAGTCACTTCATGGTAAACTCAGTTCAGATACACCTCATCTCTGACAAATTTCCCCTTCTCACCTCTCCATCCTCATCATGAAGCTCATCTCTTGGAAAATGCGCAGTCTCAACGGTCATATTAAGCAAAGGCTTCTACGAGATCGAATCATAGTAGAGCAACCCAATATTCTTCTACTTCAATAAACAAAATGTGTAGGGGAAGAAATGAATTAAATCCTCTCCAGATGATGGAAATAGGGAAAAATGATGACAATCGATGCCAAAGGCACAACTAGTGGTTTGGCCATTCTATAGAACCCCAATTTTGTGCTCCTGGGGAATTTATTCACAACCCGGTGGACAATCTCAGCAGAGTGTCGACTCATTGGATCCAATAAGTGAGGCTTCCTCACAAACGTCTATGGTCTGAACACTCTAGGGGACAAGATAAATTTAATTCAACACCAAGAGAAACTAGCTAATATCACCAGTGACCATAGATGGATAATGGGTGGTGACTTCAACATGATATTCCATCTAGAAGAGAAAAGAGGTGGAATTTGAAGATTAGAGGCAAAAAGTAGGTACTTTTAGGCTCTAATAGACAAGATTTGTTTCATTGATCTAGAAACCCAAAATGGGCTCTTCACTTGGTCAAACCAGCGCACGGGATCCCAACAGGTGGCATGTCGTCTAGATCGATTCCTAATGTCAGAATCCCTCTTGATGGATGGCATCTCGCTAGATACCCGCATCTTGGATACCGTTAGCTCTGACCACTAGTCCATCCAACTCTCACTAGACATATCTGGCTCCCCTAGAAGAAATCCCTTCATATTTGAGCATTTTTATCTCACTCATCCATAGTTCCAAGCCATGGTCACGACCTAGTGGTGGGAAGTTGCCATCCCATATGGCTCCAAAATGTACCGTTTACAACAAATGTTAAAAATTTTTAAGCAATGCCTTAAGATTTGGAATAAATAGAACTTCGAGAACATATTTGAAGCCCAAAGAAATATGAATGATCAAATGAAGCTCCTCCAAACTCAAATCATAAATCATAGCCTCACGGAGGAACTCAGAGAGAAGAAAAATATTCTCAAGAAATAGGTGGAGTAAAGGAGATCTCAAGAGGAAGTTTTGTGGAGGAAAAAGTCTCGAATACAATGGCTTCAAGAGGGAGAATAAAATACCAAGTTCTTCCATTGGGCGATGATCCAATGAAGACACACCAATCACATCACACACTTAGTCACAGAGCAAGGGACTATCCTCTAAACTCATGAAGATCTCGAGCAGGAACTGGTCTCTTTTTACCAAGACCTAATGTTTGAACCCCCTGGTGACAAATCTCATGACATTGATAAGATCACTCAGCACATTCAAAATCCCATAACCCAGGAGAAGAATGGTGCCCTATCCAAACCTATCACGATTCAATAAGTAGACCTAGAAATGCAGGACAACCCCGAAGGTAAATCTCTAGGCTCGGACGACTTCTCGGAAAACTTCTTTCACTTCTATTGGCCCATGTTATGGGAGGAAGTTTGGGACATCATTGAGGACTCTCTGATATTTGGTTAGGTTTTCCCAGCTCTTAATGCCACTTTCCTAGCCCTCATCCCCAAGGAATAACAAGTCACTCATCCTAAACAATTTAGACCTATGGCACTATGCAATGTCATTTACAAGTTTCTAACAAAAGTGATTGCCTGACGCCTTAAAATCATCCTTCCTTTCATTATCTATCCTGATCAGTCAGGATACATCAAAGGCAGGAAAATTCTCGACAGCTTCATCCTCACCCATGAAGTCATACACTCTCTTCAGACCACGGGAACTCCAGGTATGTTATTAAAGTTATATTTATCCAAAGATTTTCATAAAGTAAGCTGTGATTATATGAAGTCTGTTATTCTTTCCTTTGGCTTTGCTCCGGATTGGGTTGAATGGATTCTAAATCTCACCTCCTCTTCTTTCTTCTCTATTTTTATCAATGGTGTTCCATCCTGCCCCCTCTCACCTTCTCGTGGAATATGACAAGGGGACCCCTTGTCCCCCTTCCTTTTCATCATCATGGCAGAAGGGATTAATCGTCTCATCAAATCTTCCATTGCTAATAAATATCTAGCTGGTCTACCCCTTCACGACATAGACCCCCACATATCCCACATCTAATTTATTGATGATACCTTAATGTTGGGCTCCCCCACTATCCATGAATCCCTTCGCATCCTTAATATCCTTCAAACTTTTTGTGAAGCCTCAGGAATGGACATCAACCGAGAAAAATCTCAGCTCTTCTTTTTTAACACCTTGATCCTTGTTCAACTTCATATCACCAACATCCTAGGCTTCACACATAGCTCTTTTCCATCCAAATACCTTGGAATTCCCATTATCAACAAAGCCCTTTGCAATTTCTCCTGGGAGGTACTCCTTCCCTCCATGTAGAAAAGGATCTCTTCTTGGACCTTCCGCTCACTCAACCTACCCAGTCGCCTCATCCTCCTCAAGTATGTTCTTCAAAACCTTCCCATTTATTCCTTCTCGTCTCTGTAGGCCCCCAGCTTCATTCTAACTTCCATCAAAACCCTTCAAAGAAAATTTCTCTGGAAAGGAGAAAAAACTTAGCGAAAAATAGCTCTGATTAGTTCGGAAAAGATATGTAAGACAAAATCAAATGGAGGACTAGGATTACAAGACCCAACCATTCTCAATAAAGTTCTCAGTGCTAATATTTGGTGGATATGGATAAAGTGACCCAAAGACCTCTATACCCGACTTTGGAGGAAAAAATATGTTCCCAACATTGTAGAGAAGTAACTCATCCGATGGAATGAAAACACTTCGGCCTCCTTGATTTGGAACGCATCCAAACAAATCCACTCCTTGATTGTAGATCACACATTTTGATAAATTAGGAATGGGAAGACAATTTCCTTTTGGCATGACTCTTGGAAACAATGGCCCTCTCTAGAGAAGGATTCTTGTGCAGACACTCTTCTTTCCCCCACCACTCAAGCGGGCTTAGCCACAGTCATGGATTACTGGAAAGAATACCCCTCAGGGGCCATGTTGCATCATTGGAATTCCATCCGCACTAAACTCCAAATTCTAGCTCACATGGATCTGCATCCTTGGAACAAGCTAACCTTCTCCTAGAAAATTTGAATTATTCAAGGTGAGGACATATTGAGAAAGGGGGAATCCTCACAGGGTACCTTCACAATCAAAGAATATTACAAGATAAAGACATCCCCCCACCCTCTGCCCATAGAGAAAGTCTGGGAAAAAATATGGGCGACCAAGCACTGGTCGAAGATAAGTACCTTCCTCTGGCTCGTCGCGCATAAAGGTATCCTCACTTGGGATAATCTCACAAAAAGAGGCTTTGTCGGGCCATCTATTTTCCCTCTTTGCTGGAAGGATTCTGAATCTCAAATTCACCTGCTCAATATTTTCCCCTTTAGTACTCAAATTTGGTACCATTACACCTCAATCATGTGCACCACGGATCTCAATAGTGAAGGTCTCAAGGAAACTTTAGAAGGATGCAGAGACTCAACTTTTCATTCTATTATCCTCAACCGCATTTGGAATCTTCTTCCAGGTTTCATCCTCTAGAAGATATGGAAATAAAACAATAGGAGAATCTTCCATTCGTCCCAACTTGATTGGAAGAAAGTTTGGAAACTCATCCATGACAACATTATTGAAACCATCCACTTGCAGCCTTGGAAATATGAGTACTTGTCATGTCCCCCCCAAGAAAAAATAATCCTGGACAAGTGGATCATCAACTTCCACCCTCATTCTTCTAGGAAACCTCAAATATCACAGGCCACAGATAGCCTCTTACATTGGTCCCCACCATCTCCAAGGTTTATCAAGTTAAGATTTGATGGAGCCTCTAAAGGCAATCCAGGCCTTGCGGGCTTTGGAGTTGTTCTTCACAAGAGTCATGGAAACATAGTGCTTATCATTGCTGACAGCATTGGTCACAACACAAACAACACAATTGAGCTCTGGGGTCTCATGAAAGGATTATAGCTTGCTCAAGAATACAGTCAACTCAAGCAAATTGTAGAAGGGGAATCCCAAATTATTCTTATCCTTTTTGCAAAAATACTAAATGGGGTGGACCGAGATAGAATTTCCCCTTACTGGTGACCTACCTTAGGATTAAGTGTCATTACAACTCTCACCATGCCTCACTTGGTTCACATTACATTGCATGTGAGGAGGAAATCTAACTGGATAGATGACTACTTAACCAATACTAGAGTGGCTCTCGAACGACCATATATCATCCGCACGTCCCCCACTCATATAATTCATCCTTTACTCCAAGATTGCATTGCCAAGGCTCTCATCTTGGACAACCCCCCAGATGGGCTATTAGTGCAATCCATGAGTCTCGTGGAGGAGATGGCAACTGCCACCTCTCTATGGAGGATGTGGCTAGAACATGTCGTGTCCACTCAACCTTTATCACTCTTTTATGAACTATGCAACTCTTAATTGCTCTGTGATCCTTACTAACTACTCCAGTACATCCCTCACTAGATTCTTGACCTAGAGATGGAGGAAGTATGCCAACCATCCTTTCAGCGTGCATGTGCATTCACTCCCCAGTCTCATTCTTATGGTGATTCTCCACTCCATTGTGTTCAAACCTTGCTCTTTACTATCCTTATCTCCTACACTGGGTCAGTGTACCTGGTTCCCTTCTTCTTTTTCTTTCTCTCACCTCCACCTTACCTCCATGCATGCCTGGTTATCCATTGGCTCTGACGAAAGAGAAAGTGAGGCCCTCTCTGGTACTAAGGCAAAGCGGCTATGGCTAGAAAATTCTTGCCCATCCTTGCCCCACCCCACAGATCCTTGCCCACATCTTCCATTCACTCATCCCCAAATCAACCTTGTCTTCTACCTCTATCATCTTCGTGGGCCTATAGAGTGGAGTGGTTTGATCTTCAGGGAAACTCATTGGGATTTTCTCCTGGCCCCCTCTTGGATGTCACATCATCTTATCATCCAACCCCAGCACAACCAAAGGTTCCCCTGCCCTCTGCTTCATCACCTTTTTTCCCCCTCACTTCCTCACCGCCACCCTCTCCCCCCGCCTCACCACCACCCTCCTTCCCCGTGACTTTTCTTGAGGAAATCAACGCTTAGTTGGAAGATATCCCTGAAAAATTGGAAGAGACTCCATTCCAGCCTCATCTCTACTCGGAATTTTCTTCGCGTTCATGTGCTTCATGTTCAATGTTACAAGAATCAGTGTCGATTCTCTTGGACTTGGTTTTTTCAGTTCGCAAATACATCAACGACCTCCACTTTCACTTGGAGCACCTCAACCGATGCACGAAGAAAATTGAATATCTGCTTGCGTTCATGCTCCATCCCCTACACTCACCAGACTTGGGCAACACTTCACTAGCATTTTTGGGAGTGTTACTTTCTCTAGCTCAAGGGGTGGCTACAAAATGTGACATGGCTTTCAACCAAGACGTGGGAAAGCAATCCGGGAAAGCTTAGGACAACAACGATATTCAGGAACCATGATAGTCGACAGGATTTATAGGTGTCTAATTGCATGTATTTTTTCAATATGATAAACGTTTATTGCATGTCGAAGTCTAGCACACTCAATTTTTTTGTCCAATAGGCGGTAGTCTCTTCGCATGTTTTGTGTCTGTCGAGGGATAATATTTCATTTATAGTCTGCATGCATGGGTCGGATGAATCAGTTTCCCCATGGAGTGATTCAGGCAATGATGTATAATTTTCACTGGCACACAAGGACAAGGATCGGGCTAAATTGGTTTCCCTTCGGGGAAATTCAACAAATTCATATCTCTGATATCT
>JASDQU010029454.1:23596-34190 GCA_032191745.1 Picea mariana | reverse complement strand
CATATGTAGGAAGGGGCTAGTAAAGAGGAGCTAGCGCCTGGAGCGCACAGAAGGAGGTCGCGGGTATCATAGGACTTGGGCCTTAGGAGAGAAGGGGACCTATGTATACATGATTTATGTTCAATCAGGATCCCGAAGAGTCGATCTGACTCAGTCAAAATAAAGATCCTAGACCCGGAAGTCGCAAAACCCCAGCAAGGAAGGGGGGTTGCATCAAGTACTCCACTACTGGGAAAATCATGAGCTCTTTCTCATGAGCTCCTCTTATCTATTGTTGAAATCTTCTTGGATCCAAAACTTTTCCTTGGAGTTTTCCTCTTGCTCCTCTCCAGCTATGTTGTTTTTGTTGTTGCTACTTCTTCTTCTGCTTCTTCCCTGCTACTATGGAAATATCTCTTCTTTTCTTCTCCCCTTTGTTGACTTCTTCTGCTAACTTCAACATCAACTTCCTGATATCCTCTATCACCCTATCCAGCTGCTCTAGTGGTTGGTTCTCCTTATGCAGTTTTCTCGGCTGCAACTCTTCCTTATCAGTGGGTAGATCATCTTGACCCCCCATATCATTTTCTTCTTATTTTGTGGAATTATCTTTCCACCTTGCTACAGGATCCAGTTCTACAGTCTCATCACTGAGTTGTTGCTCAACTTTCTCCTCCGACATATTAGCTTCTATCATCTCCTCTTGTGTTGGTTCACATCCAACTTCTTCCAGTTGTTCCTATGAATGTTATGCTCCTCCATATTCTTCCAACTTAGACTGTTGGATGTGCAAGCTTTGCACCATTACCCTTCTCTCTAGGGCTTCCAATTCCTCATGCAGCTCAACAAAATCCATGTTGTCTATTTCCTCTTCTGCTACAAGCTTCAGTGGTACAATCATCTCCTATTCATCTTCCTGGATAAAAAGATTGAGTCATTCTCTCGAATCCTCATCTCCTTCTGTTGGGGTAGACATCGGTGTCTGCTCCATTTCTTCCTCTTCAACAGTTTCTGCTGGTTTTCCTTCCTCTTCTATTTCACTTTCATCATGTGCATTGGCCTCGAATTGGTTGTTTGGTAGGAATGTATTTATCCCTCCAATAATCAGAATGCTCCTCTAATCTTCCTCTTTGATGGTGGAAGTATTTAACTTCTCATCATATTCATTCACATGGTCTGCAAATCCACATGAATCTTCATCTATCAACACTCCTTTCTAACATGAAATCACTTCTAAGCTCCTGATACTTTCTGACAGTCTCACCTTCCTTCCCTTGCCCACCTGGAAATTTGGGACTTCTCTTCTGCCCACCTGGAAGTCTATGAGATCAATCAATCCCATCTCATTCCCCACCTAACAATCTGAAATTTCATCACTGCTCCCCTGGCAGTATATGAGACCTTCTACTGATCTCTTTCCATTTCCCACTTGACAACTTGAAAGTCCATTTCTGCCCACCTGGTAGTTTATGAGATCTTCATCTAATCTCACCTCCTCCTCATCACTGAGGTATATCCCTATTTTTGGTTCAAAGATGTGAATCTATTCTTCCTCTGTGTCACTGAGGATTTCTAATTCCCTCATCCACCTCCTTAACTCGTGTTTCTTCTTTCTGGCCAACAAATTTTGAACATGCCACTTTGCCTTCCTGTTCACAGGACATTCGTACCTCCAGTGTACCTTTGCCTCTTGATGCATCCTCAATGCTAGTTGTTCTATCCTTTCTCTTATCTCATTGACCTCTAGATCCATATTTGGATTTCATTTCTACTTTCATCCTTCTCTTCGACCACGCTCGTGGCCTTCAGTAGCCATTTTCACCTTCTACCTACCCTCCTGGAAAGACTATGGATCACTCTACATCCGAGAGCATCTCCATATTCTTTTACAACTCACCTGGCTGCTTAAAGTTTTGTTGTTGTGCGCGTGCAACAACCTCCTCACCGAGCATCAGTATTCTTCCTTCCTTCACCTGCTATCTACAGGAAAAATTTAACTTCTGATACCACTTGATGTTATCAGATTATCTCCTTTCACCTCCTTCTTGTCTGTTGTCTGCAAGAAAAATTTGATCTTCTCCTCTTTCTCTTCCACTTGAAATCCACAGACAAAAATCCGCTCTGATACCACTTGATGCAACCCCCCTTCCATGTTGGGGTTCTACGACCTCCCGGTCTAGGATATCTCTTTTGACTGAGTCGGATTGACTCTTCAGTCTCCTGATTGAACCCAAATCATGTATACGCAGGTCCCCTTTTCTCCTAAGGCGTAGGTCCTGTGATACCCGTGACCTCCTTCTGCGCACTTTGGGCGCTCTTCAGTTTGTGGGTGCTAGATCCTCTTCACTAGTCCCTTCCTACATATGCCCCTGGGCTGTGACCTTGCAGAAATATGCAATTTCGGGTGCAGGCAAGAGTGGTTTTAGACCAACCCACTTTTTGCCTCGTAATCCACCTCCAGCTACCATGTATCCCTTCATTAAAATCGTGGTTGAAATTGTGGCCTGCTCAAGGAAAATTAACATCTGAGAAAGTTTTGGCCTCGAAATCCTTCTCGTCCATCGATCTTCAATATTTTGGTGATGCCTCTCAATCAATGACTTCTATCTACCCTTCCTTTCCTCCTTCTACACGCAATCCAAGATCTCCATGATCTGTCTCCACGTAGCTCCCGTTCAAATCAACGGTTGTTGTTGATTTCGGGTTTCTAGCTTTCAGGGGTTTCAACTCTCAACCTTTGTCTTCATCCGTATGGAAATATTTCGGAGTGGAAGATTTGTTGCCACCTGTCTCCCTCAATCTACAGTCAATATCCCCTTTGCGAATCTGGCCTTCGGGAATCTCAAATCTCAAACTCCTGCTTTCCCCTCTGTGATAATGTTTCAGAGTAGAATATCTATCGACACTTGTCCCCCTTAATCTATGGCTAGGATTTCCTCCGTGAATCCGGCCTTTGGGAATCTCAATTCTTAAACACTTGCCATTGCTGACTGGTTATCTTGCAGAGTGGAAGATCTCCTAACACATATCCTCCCCAATCAACGATTGTGCTCTCACTTAGGGACTTTAGCCTCCTTAACCATATCAATGGTCCTACGACTCCATTCTCTATCAACAATCAAGATCTTCTCCAGGTCTTCAGAATTGTCCCCCTCCTCTTTCTTCCAGAGTTCTAGATCTGGCATCGTGTGTCCACCTTCACATCAACGACTCTCATCAATTCATATTTCCAGACTTTGAAAATCTTAGATCTCAACTCTCGCCTTCCTCCAAAGGCATTTATCCGGAGTTGATAATCCACTGGCACGTGTCTCCCCCTCGATATGATGATCAAGGATTACTTCGGGTCTTTACCCGGAGTCCATAGATTCACGCCATGTGTCCTCTTAACCTGATGGGCTAGATTCACTTCGAGTCTTTGGGTTTCAAAAGTTTCAACTTTCAACTAAAACCCTAATTTAACTTACCTGAAGCTTGTGATTTGTCGACACGTGTCTCTCTAGATCTAACGGTCCAGATCTCTTCGTCTCTTCGGTGCTTCAGCTCTTCGGCTCTCCGGTGCTTCGGCTCTTCAGCTCTTCGACACTTCATCTCTTCGACTCTTTTTCTCTTCGACACTTCGGCTCTTCGGTGCTTCAGTTCTTTGGGCCTTGGCACTTCGGTGCTTCAGTTCTTTAGGCTTTGACTCTTCGAATCTTCGGCTATTTGGCTCTTCGGCTCTTCTGGGCTTTGGCTCTTTGGTGCTTCAGTTCTTCAGCTCTTCGAGCTTCTGGAGTTTCAAACTCCTACGCACTCATTCCTCCCAGAGTACTTTCACCCGAAACACACGATCTCTTGACTTGTGTGTCCCCCTTGATCTAAAAACCTTTTTCCACTTCGGGTCTTCAGGTTTTAGTAGTTTCAACTCCTGTGCACTCATTCCTCACGGAGTTCTTTCACTCGAAACCTCAGATATTGCACCACCTGTCACCCTTGATGATGGACAATCCCTGTTCACTTCAGGACTTCAGAACTTTGACAAGTCTGCCCTCATGCACACACAAGACGTTAAGGCTCGTGCACCTTCTTCTGGATCCAACGGTTGTTATTCATTCGCACTTAAATTCAACGGATGCGATCTCTTCTTCTCCTATGTTCTTTGTCTGTTCGTTGCACATAAATCTAACGATCCAGGCTCCTCCCTACAACTGATCTGACAGATGTTGTCTCTCCTCCTCCTCAGATTTTTACTTCTTCTGCCTTGGAAATTTTTTGTCATTGTTCAAAGGTTTTGGCCTTTGAACTTCCTCCTATGAACCTAACTACTCTGGGTCTCACTGGTGCTTCTGAACACGTTATCTCTTCTAAGTTTTTGGACTCATAATAAGTCTGTCACCCACGCACTCCTTCCGTTATCCCTTCGGATCTTGATCTCCTCAAAGATTTCAATCTCCCACGCACTCCTTGCGTTTCTAGGATTTCATCAAACTCAGTTCCAAAGGATTTCTTGGAAACAAATTCTTCTCGCCCTCCTGGCATTCTCCTTGCTTGATGCACACCTTACAGAGCTTCTACTTATAGAGTGTCCAGTAGCTATGTATATTTATGAACTCAACACAGAGTTCTTTCTGTGCACTCCTTTCACTTCTATTGATGAAGGTTCAACGGTATCTCTCTTGAGATTTTCTGAGGTTAACTCACCTATGTCAATGCACTCCATGCGGACAAATGTGCACTCCTTGCACTCTAAAACTAAAATACGAGAAACAATTGAAACTCATAGAATACTTCACCAGTTCATACATTCAGAACATGAATGACATATAAAATAATAACAATAAACACAAACATACAAACACACCATGTGTAGGAAAAACTGCTTTTCTATTATCTTTGTGTGTCTATACAGAACTTTACAAAAACTGGACTGCAACAGAGTCCCAGTTCTCTCAAGTTCTCCTAATCTAACTCTACTCCGAGTTATGCTTCTCCTATCCGACCTCTCTACAAATATCTCTCTCCTTTTTTCAAAAATGAGGCTCTACGAGCTTATCCTCTTCACCACCTTAGTGCTATCACTGTCTCAGTTACGACACCATACTCCTACAGCTTCATTACATAAATGTTGATTCATACATGACTACCATCTAGGCCTGCTACAAGCAACCATTTAAGGAAACCCTATCCACTACCTATAAAAAGGCATGGCTCGGTTCTTATAGCCTTACAACACAAAAATCCATATTGGATTAGATTTCAAATTTAAAAAATGGGAGGGTTGGTTCCTCTCCCTTTCTGAAATGCGTGTTGATGTGTTGGGATGATGGCACATTTCTAAGGTGGAGCAATGCTCCTACATCACCTTGTACATTTTTGTTTCCCACTAACTGCAAGATATTCAAAGATAAGGTTCTTCCTAGTGATAATGTTTTTCCTGGTAGCTGTGAAGAGGAAAAACAGTTGTTGAAAATGTTGGGTGTTGAGTATATATCATATCATGCATGTCTTAATGATTTTATTCTATATAGAGGAGAATATGAAGACAAATATATATGTCTGAAATGTGGGCATCACAGGTACCATAAATCAAATAAAAATGGTAAATTGGATGGTCCTCCTCATACGATATTGAGGCACATGCCTATAATCCCAAGGATTCAAAGGCTCTTTCGTTGCAAAGAATTAGCTATGTTGCAGGGATGGCATGCCTCGCACAAAAGTGACTCGGGAGTTATGTGAATCCCAATAGATTCAATAGCCATGAAGAATATAGAGGATACATGGCCAAAAACATTCAAGGATGAAGTATGAAGTCTACGACTCAGTATAGAAATGGATGGTGTGAACCCATATTCCCTCCAAAACACCAACTATTATGTTTGGCATGTAGTAGTGATAAATAACAATATCCCCCCATGGTTGTCCATGAAGAATAAACATCTTATGTTATAGTCCCTGGCAGAAGACAAGTGAAGAATATGGATGTCTACCTAGAACCATTGGTAGATTAATTGAAGGAATTATGGGAAGGGATACATGTATACAATGTATCAAGACCGATCGCAACAAAGAGGAGTTTTACGTTGTATGGTATATTTACTTACACCACACATGATTATCCAGGCGTAGGAGTTTTCTCTGGAAATTAACATGTTTATTGATTTGTTTATATACATAACAATATTTATTTTCATATTTAATTCGTTGTGATTGATGTTTTATTCTTAAACGCTAATGTTCTATGTATACAATAATTTTGCAAGTCTTGTAACTAAAGGCTATCATGGATGTAAATGTTGTGGACCCTCTTTGAAGTCTAGGTGGTCCAACCACCTATGAAAGATATTGTACGACTGCTCGAGGGTATTCCTCCCAGAATAACACCCTTATATAAGAGAAACATTCGCTTTCAATGGTAAACCAGAGAGAACCCAAAGGCTTGCAATAATGACACCAGCAGAATGGATTAGAGAATATGAAAGAGAGAAGGAGAAGGAGATTAGAGAAATGTTCGATTCAAATGGGGAGTGTATGTTTGATGATCCAGAAGTCTTCGACACCTATGTTGAGAAATTTCCCATTGGGATGAAAAAGAAATCTATCTTTTATGAGCTCCCATATTGGGAGCATCTTAAGATTTTCCACTTACTAGATCCCATGTATATATTTAAAAATATTTCATCTTCTTTATGGAGGAATATATCATCGAAAGAAAGTGACACATTGGTTGTAAGGAGAGATATTGCTTCTTCAAAAACTAAAAAGAAACATTGGCCAAGACAAGAAAGTAGAGGAGAGGTTGGTCCCTCTTGGTCTTTCAAAGAAGGTGATGTCCCATGGATTTTGAAGAATGAAGATGTTTCTTTGGAAAAGGAAGTTATATTGGGCGTGAAGGTGCCTTATTTATATGGGTCTTCCATATGATGTTGCTTCACTATGCGTCAATACCATTTGTTGGGGCTGAAATCACATGACCATTTGAACCTTCTAAAGGTACGAAGTATGTCAATAATATGATTTTATTATTTGTAATTTTTATTTTTATGCCATGGGATAAAACATAAATAATTTGTATGTGTTTACTTTGTAGTTTCATTATCCTTTTCTCGTGCACGGGTGTGTGAACCATGACTTCCCCCATGACCTAAGGCATGCCATATCTAAATTATCTACATTTGTACGTTGGATCACATCAAAGGAGATTCATATGGATAGAATTTCATGGTGGCATCAAGAGATAGTTGAGAATGTGGAATGCATAGATCATACATAGTTCATACATACTAATTAGGGGAATATTCAAATCTAAAATAAGCCTCTTAAGTGAGTTTAAAAAAAAAATCATTGTCCTTAAATAACTAATGCATGTGTCCCTCTTTAAACGCATATAATAATATATACTTAAGATATTACATAAAAATCAAATACATAATATATTATGTAATATAATTAATATAATATATTATGTTATAAATTAATTTTGTATTATAAATATAATAATATAATATATAATAAATATATTATATTATATTATATATTAATTATAACATAATAAAATATAATATATTAAGTTATATATTAATTTAATATTACATATAATATATAATAATAATAAATATATAATTAAAAATTGAATTAAATATGTAGATCATAACAATTTTTTATCCCTTATCCCCTATCTTTATCCCCTCTTTTTATTTGTGGGTAAGAAATTTTACGACTCCTAATAGCTAATTGGATATAAATTTTAAGGGTTCCTAATAGCTAATTCAATTCTTAATATCAATTACAACAACAATTAACATGTAACATATGATATTTGTATGTTTTTGTATATGTTTCTTGATTAAGATTTGCATTCATGCATCCTTATAGTATAGTAAAAAAATTATGAATTAGAGATTTTGAGACTTGTATTAATTATGGGACTATAAAAAAATATGACCAAATTACAATTAAGTGAAAGTTAAAATATCACAAAATTTTTATAAATGCTAATTGATCTTATCATAACTATTTTTAATTATTCATTATGAACTTATGAACAAAAACAATATTCTCAAAATGAGGACAAATTCTCACATTGTACTTTCAAGTAAACTAGTTTGTAAAATTGTGATACAAAGTAAGGTTGAAGATTAATATAATTTACTTTTAACTTGCCCAAATTTTAATTAATAACACAAGACATATCTTTACCCATTTTTATAACTTTTTTTTCCAGTCAAAGAAAATTACTCTTATATTATAGATATAAAGGATTACATCGCTGATTTTTTCCAATTTCAACCTATTGAATTTTTTTCAGAACTTCCCGGCCTTATCCATCTTCTATTGATCATTACATCATGCGTCAAGCATAAGAATAGAGTGTCCCTATTACATTGATCCATAACTGAGATAAATTTCCTTGAGTCTTTTTAAAACCACCATTCCTCACATCAGCAGAAAGTCAAATACTATGAAAGTATATTAAATCAAAAAACCTTGATGAGATGAGTTATATCTGGCACATTATCTCTCCATCGGGTGTAGACAATCTGACCAAAATGATCTTTATCTAGCAGGGCCTTTTTTTATAGATCATTTGCTAATTTGTTAAATTGTCTGTAAGAGTGAATAAAGGAGAGATATTCAAAATGTTTGCGTAAACTCAAAATACATTCCTTCCAACCTTCCAGCGCCAGGTTTTGGAGCCTACCTTCACCATTACACCATTCTATCACCAATTTTTAGTCCCCGATTATTTGGATCATCTGTAAGTTGTGTAATTTTTCCAGATGTAGAGTTGTCCACACTCCGATCAACTCAGCGTTGTTATTAGTACCAGCTCCCAGGTTAAATGTCCATTTAATAACAAAATTTGGATCTATCTGTATAACACCACCAGCCCCATTGCTAAGGCTATTTCCCGTTGTCGCCCCATCAAACCAACCAACAATCCCTTGGAGCTTCGGTGGTTTTCTGGTCAATGTTGTTGTTTTTTTAACCTCGAGAACTTTACTCGCCTTAAAAAGCAGCAATGACTTTTGTGCCACCACCGTCGGAATCGTATAATCATTATGAAAAATTTTGTTATTCCATTCTAACCAGAGACTCCAGCAAATCGTTACCAGAAGGCTAATCAAGAAGGAGTGATGGGAATATAGACCAGAAAGGCATTCTTCGATTGAATTGCCATCCCATTCCAATGAGATGTTGAGAGTATTTTCCAGGCAAGTCCAAAAATGTTGAATAACTTATTTTATTTTCTTCATTAAGTTTGATATTCATGCATCCTTATAGTATAGTAAAAAAATGTTGAATTAGAGATTTTGAGACTTGTATGAATTATTGGGGTTTGAAGAAGTGAAAATATCACAAATATTTAATAAATTCTAATTGAGCTTATCATAACTATTTTTAATTGTTCATTATGAACTTATGAACAAAAGMAATATTMTCGAAATGAGGACCAATTCTCACATCGTACTTTCAAGTAAACTAGTTTGTAAAATYGYGATACAAAGTAAGGTTGAAGATTAATATAACTTACTTTTAACTTGCGCAAAGTTTAATTAATAACATAAGACATATATTTACCCTTTTTTATAACTTATTTTCTTTTCTTGGTTAATTTTTATATTCATGCATCCTTATAGTATAGTAAAAAAATGTTGAATTAGATATTTTGAGACTTGTATTAATTATGGGAATATAAAAAAATATGATCAAATTACAATCAAGAGGAAGATAAAATATCACAAATATTTTATAAATTCTAATTGAGTTTATCATAATCGTTAGTGTCAAAAGTCACCTCTAGATTGCGTCAGAGGTAAGCCTGATACCCATCAGTTTGTATGTCACAGTAAATAGTTTAAAGGGTGGTCTAATGGATGTAGTCTCAATATTATATCGCTTTAACTCAGAAAACTAGGTTGGTATGCCTAAGGCAAGTGAGGTATTGATCTAACTTCAATCAGTAAGTTGTAGTAAAGGGTGAATAGGGGGAAGAACTGGTGAGGAGATGTGAGGACCTGCTGTGGACATCCGGTCTTACGGCATCCTAAGGAAGAAAAGCTTCAAGAACACAATACTCTTGTACCCAAAGCTTCAGATACTGAGATGTGTCTAAATGACACAGCTACAATAGAACGATGATCAAACCTACATCACAATGCTACTGTAACAGCTCGATCGGATCCACCATGCCCGAGCTATTCAATATAAGAGGGGAAAATATAACATGAGAAACTGATTAAAACTGGTGAAAATATTGCAATGATCAAACCTACATCACAACAACATCACAACCCTCAACTGGATCCTCCAATTCCGAGAGTCTTAACACAGTGTTTATAGAGAGATGGAAAGAGGTTGAATTTCATTAAACAAGAAGTCTCAAATATATGTACATAACCAGAGGACCAGAGGCCTCATTAAAACTTTACAAGTGGGAGCGTAGCTCTACCATTGACCTTTACAAAATATCAAAATTTAGTATTTATACTCAAAGCAAAAAGTCACAAAAGAATAATTGAGAAGCTCCATTGAAGGCATTATGTGTGCATGATTTCTGACAGACTGTGCATGTAGTCTCTGTCCAAACGTGAACATCTATCATATGCAAATGAGCCTCAGAATGGACCTAATG
>JASDQU010029454.1:5231-18665 GCA_032191745.1 Picea mariana | reverse complement strand
TTAAGTTTGATATTCATGCATCCTTATAGTATAGTAAAAAAATGTTGAATTAGAGATTTTGAGACTTGTATGAATTATTGGGGTTTGAAGAAGTGAAAATATCACAAATATTTAATAAATTCTAATTGAGCTTATCATAACTATTTTTAATTGTTCATTATGAACTTATGAACAAAAGCAATATTCTCGAAATGAGGACCAATTCTCACATCGTACTTTCAAGTAAACTAGTTTGTAAAATCGCGATACAAAGTAAGGTTGAAGATTAATATAACTTACTTTTAACTTGCGCAAAGTTTAATTAATAACATAAGACATATATTTACCCTTTTTTATAACTTATTTTCTTTTCTTGGTTAATTTTTATATTCATGCATCCTTATAGTATAGTAAAAAAATGTTGAATTAGATATTTTGAGACTTGTATTAATTATGGGAATATAAAAAAAAAAACGATCAAATTACAATCAAGAGGAAGCTAAAATATCACAAATATTTTATAAATGCTAATTGAGTTTATCATAATTGTTAGTGTCAGAAGTCACCTCTGGATTGCGTCAGAGGTAAGCCTGATACCCATCAGTTTGTATGTCATGGTAAATAGTTTAAAGGGTGGTCTAATGGATGTAGTCTCAATATTATATCGCTTTAACTCGGAAAACTAGGTTGGTATGCCTAAGGAAAGTGAGGTATTGATCTAACTTCAGTCAGTAAGTTGCAGTAAAGGGTGAATAGGGGGAAGAACTGGTGAGGAGATGTGAGGGCCTGTTGTGGACATCTGGTCTTCCAGCATCCTAAGGAAGAAAATCTTCAAGAACACAATCCTCTTGTACCCAAAGCTTTAGATACTGAGATATGTCTAAACGACATGGATACAAAAGCACAATGATCAAACCTACATCACAATGCTACTGTAACAGCTCGACTAGATCCACCATGCCCGAGCTATTCAATATAAGAGGGGAAAAGCTAACACAAGAAACTGATTAAAACTGGTGAAAATATTGCAGTGATCAAACCTACATCGCAACAACATCACAACCCTCGACTGGATCCTCCAATTCCGAGAGTCTTAACACAATGTTTACGGAGAGATGGAAAGAGGTTGAATTTCATTAAACAAGAAGTCTCAAATACATGTACATAACCAGAGGACCAGAGACCTCGTTAAAACTTTACAAGCTGGAGCGTAGCTCTACCATTGACCTTTACAAAATATCAAAATTTAGTATTTATACTCAAAGAAAAAAGTCACAGAAGAATAATTGAGAAGCTCCATTGAAGGCATTATGTGTGCATGCTTTCTGACAGACTGTGCATGCAGTCTTTGTCCAAACGTGAACATATATCATATGCAAATGAGCCTCAGAACAGACCTGATGATTAGCCAACTAACTAATCATCTTTTCCTATGCTTTCCATTTATGGAAGAAACGACGTTCAACCACCACCAACCAACCTTAATAACTTCTTCATTGGGATCAGGGATGGCTCAAGTCAACTCTACGCCTGTAAGATGTGGCAGCCTCAACATTCATCATCGGGATTTGAGCTTGATACTTACAGGGAAGCCTAACGGCAGACGTGGATGTCAATGAAGTGATTGGCTCACTCATTATGGAGTAGCAGGTGGGAGATGGCCAGGTGGATAGTTGTGGATAGCTGAGGAAACTAAGGATAGAGTGGGGGGCACACAAGCGGGCGCTGAGGTGTAATGGGATGGAGGTGATGTGGATCGAGGTGGCACAAGTGGTTGGATATGAGGAAGGGACAGGGACTGGCGGGATGGTGAGTGGAAGACAAATGGATGGGGCGGAAGGGATGAGGGGCAGCCACTTGTCACTCGAGATAGGACACTATGTGAACATGTGCATATTGGGGCTGTGAAAAGTGGTTTGGAGCCTCCCCTCTTTTGGGCCCGATGTGTGTCTTGGCCGACACGTAGCACCTTCACAAACCACGACTGTTTTTCTTGACCCGCTCTACCTTTTTTATCCTGTGTGCATGTTGAGGCCCCGATATGTCCATCGACCGTTGATATGGGGTGCTCATCTCTCAACCGCCCAGATCTGTGTGTGCCTTATCATGTCACGCCAAAACATCTCATCACTCCTCCAACTTAGGATATAATCCAAAATGTGGGTTTTTTTCCCACCTTCTTTAATTATTTCTCCAAGGGGCCAACTTCTGAGGGAAACGCCCCCTTTTAAAAATAAATGTGATAACAATAACTATTTTTAATTATTCATTATGAACTTAAGAACAAAAGTAATATTCTCGAAATGAGGATCAATTCTCACAACTTACTTTCAAGTAAATTAGCTTCTAAAATTGTGATACAAAGTAAGGTTGAAGATTAATATAATTTACTTTTAACTTGGCCAAACTTTAATTAATAATATAGGACATATMTTTACCCTTTTTTATAAMTTATTTAMTTTTCAAGACATCTTAGCTACAAAWACACGATAAACTTGGTATTTTAGTTTTTAAAATTGTGATACAAAGAAAGGTAGAAGATTAATATAATTTAACATGACCTAACATCAACATCAACATAAACATATAAATTAAGTACATCAACATATAAATTAAGTACATCAACATGAACAAAAAAAATGTTATATATATATATATATGAACAAGTAAAATAATTGTTATAATGTACATATCTGGTCAACAATACAAATAACTGCTATAACTAAATATCTAGTCATGGTCTCTCAGGTGAAACATGTTGTGGAAGAATAGGTGATGTGCCCTTCTCATCTAGGTGAGGTGAAGGAGGAGGAGGAGGAGGAGGAGGTACTGAAGCAGAAGCGCAATCACCACCCTGATCAACATCACCACCCTCATCTGCAACATCACCACCCTGATATGCAATATCACAACATTGATATGCAACATCGCCATGATCACCTACACCCTGATCAGTATAAGCACCCGGAGGATGAGGAGGAGGTACTGAAGAAGAAGCGTCAACATCACCCAGAGTAGGAATAGGAGGAGATACTAAAGCAGAAGTGATGCCATCACCACCCTGATGATCATCATCATCAGTGTTAGATGATGTGCCATCCCTCATCCCTACTAGTAACCTAGCATCTCCAACGATATGATGCATAAGAGATGTCGTATTATGCGGAAAATCCGTCCAGAGATGCAAGAGATCAGGGTCATCCCCAATGTCTCTCATATGGACAAGGATGACTCCCCCGCTTACCAAAACTACACTTAGTCTGTCACTCACCTCCATCCTATATCTAAGATTTTCCTTACACCGCATGCTAGGTGGTATATGCGGTTGAGGACCCCGACCCACCACAAACTTAACCATCTCTTTATCAGCATCAGGTGGTGGGGGAGTAGGCATGTCCCCAACAAATATGCCAACATATGCAAAATATAACACAAGTTAATAATTAGTCGACAATTTCAATAAAAAATTTAATAAATATACGTTAAAGAACATGCTAGAATAAAATTTATTCGAATTAAGTAAGACAATACGATGAAAGTACAAGATCAATTTAAATATTACCTTGATAATCTAGTGGCTCATCCATTGTGAAGAAGATGTTGATACATCCTCTCCAGTCCATCCTCGTGTAACGGAACGACACCATCACGAAAACATGATATGCCTCACTGGATAATAGATCAAGTACCTCCCTGGAAATCCTACCTGGAAAATTGGGCATGCCCATCTTGGGAATCATCTCGCCCCATATGTGAATCCGCACCTCAGTCATCAGCCTAGGAGGTTGATGGAAAAAACTAACTAGGTATCGTGTCTGGAAACCTCTCAAAAAACAAACAAAATAACTCTGAAGTGAATGGGAATTTCTCCCTCCCATCTATCATAGCATGACATCTATCTAGTGCTATACAAAACTACCTCAACAAAATGGAATACCACCTAATAAGTCATGGCCTCTGTATCAAATAATCAACACAATATAAAAGCACGCAACTAATGCACTAACCATCACCAATAAAGTGTGAAATGGTCAACAATAACAGTGAGAGGCCCCTAACGTCCTCTGCACAAAACAAGGCAATTTGTAATTGTCCACCAGCCACCTGAAAATCACTAGGAGAAGGTATATTGTGTGCAATATACCTCTCCCTCTCTCTAGCCTCCCACCCCCGAACCATATTGTACTAGTCCAGTCTCTATTATTTCTCCTCCATGCGTTGACATCTCTTCATAATTAACATATAAATTACATCATTATCATACATAAAAACACAACTTTTTTCAATAAATGAGAAATTTGGTTCAAAATATGCAAACATAAATTTTGTAAAAAAAAAAATAATCTTTAGTGCACCTTCAAAACAGTAACGCACTACCCATGATGTGCATGCATATATTACACATAGCATGAAAAGTGAAATTTATTTTAGCCGATGCATAGTAATTATCAAATTATTGAGGCACCCCATTATGTATGCACCAGTGCATTATATATCATGAACGCACCTCTCTAACGTTGTCTATTTTCCACAGTGTGCCTGTTATTACGTACGCATCAGTGCATTACCTATCAATGGCGAACCGCTCGAACAACAATTGATTTTAAATGGTGCGTATAGTACTATGAATGCATCAATGCATTCTGCATAACCAACGCATCGTTGAATGGAAACTATTTATTTTTGTAGGTGCATTCATAATAAATGCACCGATGCGTTCATTATAAATAATGCATTGGTGCATTTATTCAAAACGCACTAGTGAATAAATAGTTTCCATTCAACGGTGTGTGTAGTTTTATGAATGCACCAATGCGTAGATATAAAGGACACAACGTTCAATGGTAACTATTATATTTTAAATGATGTGTATATTTTTATGGACACACCGGTGCATTCCCTATAACCAACACACTATTAAAAAGAAACTATTTATTTATGTCGCTGCGTTCATAATAAACGCACTGGTGCGTTCATAATAAATGCACTGGTGCATTCGTTATCAACAAGACATCGATGTGCTTATTTTGCATGCACAGATGAAAATAAATAGTTTCCATTCAACGATGCATATAGTTTTATGAACGCATTGGTGCGTATATACAAATGATGCACCCTTCAGTGGAAACTATGTCTTTTTGACATTGTGTCTGTTATTGAGGATGCACCAGTGTGTCGTTGGTAAGTACGCACAGGTCCATTCCATAATACGATCCACCTTTGAAAACAAACTATACATGATCAGTGTGCCCTGTAAATTTTACAGAGTGCACTACGCAGAAGAAAAAAAAAATTGAAAAAAATGCAAATTTAACTCAATTTCAAAATTTAATGCACTAAAAAGACTATACACAAAGAAATAAATAATTTACCTAGATATTTTCTTGTCGAGAAGGCATTGTTGGGATGTAATGGAAAAAATGAAATTTTCCCACCGTATGGAAAAATTGGAATCCCACGAACTGAGCATCGAACAGAAACAATGGAAGCAATGAAATCACTGACGGTAGTGCGCTTCAGTTGGGAAAAGGTGGAATCATTGCTTGAGAGATTCTCTATACTAGAAATGGTAAAAATGTTTTTTTACCGCTTGTTCTTTTTTTATTTAACCTTGTTCCAGTGTGCTCGTGTTAAGCACACTGGTGCGAAAAATGGCAGATAGTGCACCATTACTTTTTTAAAACATTGTGACGATGCACCATAGGGAGCTCACTAGTGCACCCTCAGGATAAATGCGCATCATTTTTATTTTTTTTTAAACACAAACTTTGCAGTTTTTTTTTCGCATCGATGCACCTATTGAATGCACACCAGTGCCCATGATCTTTTTTATCATTGATTTTTATTTAAACCATGTTCTGGTGCACGCACGTTAAGCGTACCAGTGCTAACCATTGTAGATAGTGCACCGTTTCTTTTTAAAAACACGTGATAGTACCCCATATGGAACACACTAGTACGCCACTAGGACAAAGTCACATCATTATGCATTTAAAAAAAAGGCAGACTGTGGAGCTGTTTTTTTTGCACCGATGCTACAAGGGGACAATGACGCACCGATATGAATTTTGGAAGAAAAGCGCAAGATGAAAAACATGTTTGTTGCGTAGCGCTTCTTTCAATCTACTTTTATATGATGTCCGCCATTTTTTTTTTTAAATAACTCTGCAATGGTGTACCATTGTCTACTAACATCGGTTCATTTATATATGGTGGTGCACCGATGCGGTATAGTCTTATAAACACACCTTTAAAAAAACATCTGCTAAAACATTCGCCCGTGCACCTCTGCTAATGACCTTCGTTATAAATGGATTTTTGGGCTATTTTTATAGGGGCTTCCAAAAAAACCTCCACTATAGGGTATTTTCCTTGTAGTGACCTTATCTAGTTCCTCATCCTATAGTAGAATGTAATTAGAAATGAACGGTTCCATAAACATATCCCATTCACCTACCTTGGCTTCACTTAAGCCCAAAGAGGCCATCGATCATCATCCTGACCTTCCACTTGCCTGTGGAACTTGGGCTCTAGTGATTTCTAAGGAAAAATTGTTATCCAAATGAAGGGACTATAGGAGAGTGTCAGAAAAATGGAAATCATCAGCCACTTCCACCCATGAGTCCTCACCAATCTGTATCAATCTACCATATCCTGTTTTCCATATCATCCATTATCCTTGTAATACTGGATGGTCTCCCAAATCATGTTAATACTTTTGCAAAATTTGGCATACTATTGAAAAAATTTAGAATTGTTGTTGCTTGCTTTTAACCACAAGGCCCTACTATTCAATCTCCACATTTATTCATCCTTGGACAATATCTCATGTCAGGAAACTTTATCATGCCTGAGTTGTTGAAGTTGAGGTTCATATAGGGATCCCTCATCCATGGAACTATATATCCAAGTAATAGGTTCCTCGGCCTATTTTCTATTATGCATAGATCTCTCTGAGAAATATTTGAGTTATTTCTTGGAGACCCTTTTAAAAATGGATAGGTTTTGCACAAATTGAGCCATATAGGAAGCCTCAGAAGAATTATATAGGTTCACCCAATTCATGACAACTAGAGAACAAAAATATTTCTCCTCCAACTAGATGTGGTTAAATTTTAGCGACGCCAAAGGCATCTCCCCCACCCCCACCCCAAAGAAAGAGAAAGAATAATAGGCCTATGGTCGAAAAAACCTCGTTCAGAAACCCATGTATTCCATAGTACATGGCCTTCCAATAGAGGTTCTAAAACCAAAAATATATCAAGATGTCCAGATACTGCGTCTTCATTAGTACGATAATTCCTCTAGGTAGGTACCAATTTGATAGGCTCCATATCTAGTAAGTGATATTTCTCAAGGAAATACAAAAAATAACCACCCTAAATATCCTGACTCTAATTGGTAACCCAAAATTCTCTAAGGGAGTTCAAGAAATTTATATCAACACCTACCATCATATTAGGATCATTGAAGAAGCCTGAATTCACCAAATTTTCCAAGAAGCATACTTTTTCTGAGTATGGGGCATAAATATTTACCACATTAAATTTAAAACATGTATTCTTGACCTTCAAATTGACAACAATGGTGGAGGGAATAAACAAGTAGCATAAGGCTTTGAAGGCTAGGCTTCACCCTGTTAATAATCCTCCAGACTAACCCAAAGCATCAACTACAAAGGAGGACCAACATTTTAGCCAGGGATCCACAAATCACTCTGGATTTTGAACCTTCAAACATGGTTTCTTGAATTAGAAAAATATCGGGCTTGTGGCTTAGAATGAACCTTTTCAGGGCTAATGTTTTTTTAGCACCCCTGACCCCTCATGCATTGAAGGATATAATTATCATGAAGGAGGTTTCTTGGGGTTTTCCTTGCTCTAAGGGCCCTGGAAATGGTGGTTGGTTCCCCTTTTTGAATGTCATGAAAAAATCATTGTTGGGATGTAAAGGGGGCATAAATTCCTCCCAATGGGGTTAGGTTGTAGAGGGTTGGGGGTTAATCCCCCAAAAGAGGAGTCCTTCTTCCCTCAAGGGAACAACCTCAAAGCATATTCATTTTTTAAAGGAGCAGTACAATTTCAATCATAGTAAGAGTGGGGGACTCTGGAGTGTCACTTCATTATCTTTTTCACCAATTTCAGAAGGATGAAAAATGGGGCTAACTTTGGGGAGGGAGATAGACAAGGGATTACCAGAAATCCCATATTTGAGAACCAGCTTAGGGGGACGAGGGAAAGGGACCAGGGACAAAGAAGGAGGGAAAAAGGGCTTAACAAAGGAAAGAAAAACATGAGGAGGGAAATCAAAAGGCTTATCAGTTGAGGTGGAAGGCTGGGGTTAGATGTCTTTTTCAAGATTCGGACAGTCTTCTTCCACAACCTAGACCGCCACCTCTGAATCCACCTTTACATAAGTTGACAACCAACTTTATGAAAAATCCTAGATTTTGTAACCCATTTCCTTACTGGAATACCCCTAATTGGTGAAGCCCTTTTACACTAGTTTTGAAGATGACCCACATTGTGACAAGAAGAACAATGAAAAGGAAATCGCCAATGGTCAATTTTTTGGTTCCATTGTTTCTAGTTGAATATCAGATACACGTTACTCACTAAGCCATCCCTTAGATCGACCTCCACTTGTATCCAAGCCCACCTCCTATCCGGCTTAAGTTTCGAATTGGGCTCCACGCTTGAAAAAAAAACTATCTTATTTCAAATAGCTTCCAAGGACTTGGGCATCCAAAACAATATTGGAAGACCAGGTAATTGTAAGTTTTAAACCTGTGAAGTAAAGCAATGCATATAGATTCTTAAGAAAAACATAAATTAATCAATGGCGCATACACATAGTACACATAGATTTACGTTGGAAGCCCTTAACCAAGAGAAAACCATCCTTCCTTGGTGCCACACCTTTCAAATCTTTATTGTATTAATTTCACCATTCACCATACAATATATACAATGTTTTAGGTATTCCGTAGCTACCAAAACCCTAATCCCTTAATCCGAGATTAATTTAGAAAACCGCAGTTGTCGAATCTAACGTGCCCACACACATAAATTCAAAGAATATAACACATACCCAATAGTAATATGGCCCAAACCCTCATTACTGCACCAAGTTCTCTAGTAGGATCAAACCAAAGGTCCCAATTTTGCAACAAAAAACATGAAGGACCCCAGTTCCAGCTCTTATGCAAGATTTTGTAACAATCTTCAGGAGAGAGAAAGATAGACACCATCCAACCTCTGATAAGAACATGGAAAACTAGAAAGTAAACCAACACCGACCTCCAATTATGGTCAATCCAATTTGACATAGCACCCTCCTTCGGTGCTTTTCCACTAAACTTACCCACCAAGGTCATTCCATAGAACTTTCCCACATCCGCAACCTCCACATCCTTGTCGACCACCATTTGCACCAAATCAAAATGCTCCCTAATACACTTCCTCTTAGGTTTACGAGCGACTGCTCCCTCCGACCTTATAATTTCCAATAAACCCTTCCTCACTACTAGCTCCTAGCTGAACCAAAGAGGAGAAGGCTAGAACCCCCAAAGAGAAATTAGAATTTGAAAACACTGCATTGAAAGGTTTGATTGATCCAACCTTTTTATTAACATCATAATCACTCTCCAAATTTTATTTTATTTCATTGTGGTTCATCTTGAATACTACATCCACGACATAATGCACATCCTTTTATTCATGGAGAATCAAGGTATCGCCATCTTACAATCATATCAGATCACAAGGAGAAAATGTCATCAAAGAGAGATTTGAACCCGGGTGTGGAAAATACAAATAATTCCTCCCAACCATCCGGTCTACACTTCCTTGACACCCTCCAATGCATCAGACATGACATTTTCGACAGTGCCATTACTTCTGGCATGAGGCAAAATCTTTGAAGTAACTCCAACCTCATACAGATGATCCCTTCACTCAAACTATTCTTGGGAGTGAAAATCTAAACATGTAATCAATCTAGGCTTTTAATCGACCAGCTCAACCTCTGACGCGTGGAGATGCCTTGTGATGCACCAGACCTGCAAGAAAAGTGAGCAAGGTAAAAAAACGTCCTAATTGATCCATCGAAGATGTGATCGTCGAGGTCACTGAGAAGACCAGTCTTTATCCCCCCCAGACCTGCGACCCTAGGTCCAACTTACCTACGGCCATATGGTCGAAAAAGAACCTGCGAGAAAAACCTTGGACCCAAATATAATTTAAAATATGAAATCATAAATAGTTTCAATTTTAATTGTGTTCCATTTCTTTTTTTTCCAGCGGAAAAAGCAATTTCATTTTTATTCTATTAGAATTAAAAGAAACTTTCTAGTACATCATATGACAAACTAAAGTCATAATCAATCACTTTTTTCATATAGTTCCTCACAATGTTCCCAATCCCATCCCAAAAAAACAAAATTCTACAAACTTAGACATATACAGATGCAAAAAAATATTCATAATTCTAACATTTCTGCCAAAACTAGAGATCAAAAGTTACCATCTAGTTAACTAGACTGTTAGTTGAAATATGCTTTCCCAAGATGAAAAAATATCCTTTGTCAATAGAGATATCCTCAAAGATTTCCTCATAATTCATCCACCCAATATCCTTACCAAGAGAAAACTTTGAGAGAGAGTCTGCCATAGAGTTGTATTGTCTGTGCACATGGAAGCACTGAATCTATCGGAAGAGAGGTGTAAGATCCATGATCTTCTTCTTCCAAGGGTGAATATTTCCATCAAACCAGTCAAGAACAACCTTTGAATCGCCTATAACCATTAAATCACAGATATGTATTCTCAGTGCAAATACCAATAAACCCCATAAACCAAGAAATTTGTCTCTGGTATTCATTCTTGGACCAATAACCAAGTGAATCTTGAATAAATGACCACTAAAAATCTTAATAACAATACCCACGCCACATTGACCTCCTGCAGCAACCCCGTCGAAGAAGCCTAAAGGCTTCTTTCCATTTATTATATCTTGTATATATTGCATGGGATATGAGTTGTTTAAGGACAATTGTTTAATATGACATATTTTTGAATATTTATAAATTATGGAGATGTTCATCTTGGGTAAATTTATAATTTTACAATAAATTTAATATCGTATATGTTCATTTTTGTTCTAATAAAAAATATTTATTTTTATTTTTTAGTGTCAATGTGTTGATACATAAAATTTTAACATATTTTTGTCAATAAACTATATTTTAATATATCTTTAGTTAATAATTTATAATTATATAAATTTAAATTTGGTGTACAAGACTTCTTGTGTATTGGAAAAAGCTCAGCTATTTGACTAACTGCTAAAGTCTATGGAGGTGTACATATACTATCCCTCTCTAAATTTGAAGTTATGACCTCCTAGGAGGAAACACATGTTATTAACCATCGCACAATGAATTTATTTATTTAATGTCAAGTATAATCATTATTATAATAATGATGACAATTAATTAGTTTAGTGTAAGTTATTGTAGATTAAAATATTTTTTTAATAAAATTGATATAATATAATAATATAATAATATAATAATAATCTATTTTTAAGGTCACGGACAAGCCAAACACCAAATTGGTGTATGAGACCTCCTCTGCCCAACGATTTTACTGGTAAAGTCTACGGAAAAAACACGTTCTTAATCATTAAGCCCACTCATACTGTATAAACACAATCTTATCAGATATAATTATTTATTGATAATAACTTTTTATCTTTATTTTTAATAAATATTAATTATAAATATTTAAAAAATTATATTAAAATTAAATTTCAATTTCAAATACATTAAAATATATCTTATATTAAAATATAATTTACATAAAGACACATGAATTAGTGAATACAAGTTTCTTTTCATTCTATTATAGAACTTAAAAATATTAATTATAAACTTAGAATTAAATTTACATTGTGACAAAACCCATTCATTATAAACTTAGAATTAAATTTACATGTATCTTGTGACAAAACCCTCGAGTATTAGATTTAGGATTTCAACGTTGGAGAAGGACGAGCTCAACTCAACCATTCAAGGGTGTATAGTTTAGATTCAGATCTATTGAAGGCCATCCTCTGAGACAAAGTTATCATGAGCTACAACAAAGTCACGTTGAGTATTCAAGGGTGTGGGGTTTTGTAGTGAGGCTTGTGGTCGCCTCCTTCAGAATCTGAGATATTCACGATGGAAGATGCTAAAAGTTGAGAAAGAGAGGTATTTTGCTCTTTGGTTCGATCTTTGAACCTCCATAAAAGAAATCAGTCTCAGTGTCATCAAAATGGATTTGTAACGGTTGGAAGTCATCTTTCAACTCGATCTCTCATCTTTAGAACCAAGAAGGAAAGCCTTCATTTTGTGTAAGTGTGATTTAATAGAAACGTTTACAGGCCTTTGGCCTAGTCCAAAAGTTATAGAAACTTCGGTGGTTGAGAAATGGTCTCACAATATTAAAGGAAATGTATTATCTTTTACTTCTACGTGTGGTTATTTTGTTGTGTTTTTCTTAATAAAGAATATAGGGATTTGTTATTCTACTCTGGACCATATTTTATGGGATCCATGAAAATGTATTTAGCAATGTGGTTCCTAGACTTTAATCCAAAAGAAAAATTTATTGCAACCTCGATGTGGGTTAGATTGCCCCATCTCCATTTAATTTTCTAGGATGATTGTGCTTGCATGGAATTTACAAAATCTATATATAAAATGGATAAAAAACTTATTGCACTAAGAGAAGAGAGGAGCTATATAACCTAGGTGAGAGAATACATGTCATTGTGTGTGGAATGTGTCTTTGTATGTGTAGTAATAAGTAAAATATATATATCTTAACAACAATTAATATAAACTATCATAGACCCATCATTAGAGTTATTAGTTATGTTTACATAAACAATTATAAATGGATCACTTAAAAAATAAACACCTCAACTATATATAGAGGGTGAAAAGAAGAATCCAAAGGGTGTTGGAGATGCATATCCTCATTACATTGACTCAAAAATACCCCTTTACAACTTAAAATATCAACACTATGAAAGTGGTAAGAACCATGGAGTACAAATTGAAAAGAAAAGTGCATAACACATGAACAACTAACACTTTGATAACTCCATAAGGGTTACTACCAGAGTATGATGTAAGATCAATACCTTATTTTGTGTTGCTTCTTATCCTCTAGATTTTTTTTTCACACGTCCCTTGTGTGGAGGGTTCCATGGTAGCAAAGGTGTGATTGATTCCAGTAGCTATGCCCTAGGGAATTGGGATCTTATGTGCTCTTCGAGAGATTCTATCAACATTGTTTTATTTTCCTTTTCAATCTTATAACCCTCACCTTATGTGTTTTCCTCATGGATCAATCCTTCTTCCACGGGATTAAATGAAGATTGGGCATTTGTCTCCTTCATTAAACC
>JASDQU010029453.1:0-28985 GCA_032191745.1 Picea mariana | reverse complement strand
GATATGACCTTTTTGCATTGCTTGGCAGAGAAAAAGGAAAGAGCATTGGGTGAGACTGGCTCAGGTATCCTATACAATTTATTGTTCAAATTAATAATAACACTATGAGGCCTAGACTCATATACAACATGACATTTCCATAAATATGGTTGGCCCAAAATAACAATACAAACTTCGAGAGGGGAAACATCACACAATACCTCATCTTTGAAGGGATCTATGTTGTATGAGAGGCAACATTGTTGGTTGATGCAGATGTCGCTTCCTTAGTGGATCCATCCGATGGTGTAGAGCTGTGGATGTGGCATTTTCGGTAGGGTGAATCTCTTGACAACCTCTTCTGAGATGAGGCTATTCTGGCTACCTCTATCAATGATGAAGTGCAGCAGGGTACCCTTCACCCACATCTGTGAATGAAAAAGGCAATCACCTTCCTCTTTCTCGTCTGGTTCACCAGGCTAGAGCTTGGTGGTAGAAACGGTAGCACTGGGTTCTGCATCTATGATCCGTCTCCCCCTTTCTGGTTCTAACTCAAAGTCAGAACGCGCATTTGATTAAGAGGCTTTCATCTTAGCCACCAGTGACTACTTTGAGCGGTAATAAGTAGTGTTATGTCAGGGGATCTTATGGAAGTCGCACCACTTTCCGATATCTTTCTTTGTCTTTCTAATGTCCTTATTTTCTTGCGGCCTATATTTGTTTTCCCGAGGCTGTCCATATTTTATTTGTCCTTTATTCTGCAATTTTGGGCCACCCTTTCCTTCCTTTTGTTGTGAGGGAATTCCAGGCCCAAATTGTCACATATTTTGTTTGAGCTTCTGCTCGATTTTGATGGCATATCGGTAGGCCGTGCCCAAGGATGAGATGTCCAGAAAATCCATTTCAGCTTGGATGTATCTATGCATAACTCCACGATACTTGAGCACCAGATGTCACTCATAATCTTTGATACCTATCTTGGTGCATAAGGTATGGAAGATATTTGTGAACTTGAGCACCGCTTGGTCTCTTTCCTGCAGCAACATGGTCCATTTTGTGTACAGGTTGTCATAACTTCCAAAATGGTAATATTGTTCCTTAATATCATCCTTGAAGGACTCCCATGTGACTGGGACTGTAAATAATGAGGGTTCCTCTGCTTCCTTTTGCTCATAGAAAGTTTCCCACCAATATTTGACATGGGGGACAACTTTGAGGAGCGCAAAAGTAATCTTTTCTCTATTCGAAAAGATATTGATAGAGAAATACCCTTCTAGAAGACTCAACCATTTGTCTACTGTATCTGAGTCTATCTGACCTTCAAATATAGGAATATCGAATTTGATTTGTACCTTGAAGGGGCCAGTGCCTTCGTTTGAGGAATATGTGTCGCCTGTTGGTAGTCACCAAAGGATTTGCACAAAACTATACATCATCTCGTTCCTCTGTTGCATGAGGGCTTCCTTGAGCAACATTTTGAAGGGATATCTTGTCTCTTCATCTTTATTTTCTTCTGCCATGAGAGGTAGTTTTGGCGTGCGAGATCTTTTTTCCTCAAGAGAAACAAGCTCAAGACCCAATTCTTTGTACCCTAACCTCATTGGGGACATGCATTAAGAACAACAAGGAGAATACCTCTTTGATACCACTAATCTAGAATATATTTGCAGAATGAAATGAATATAGATTATTATCAAAAGATGCTTAACACAGAATAATAGATATAAAGTAAAACTAGTTTCTATTCAATAAGTAAATAAGTTGAAACTGTAAAATACAGTGGAAACATGCTTGCTAGAATGGTGGCAGCTTATCTCTAAGAAGAGATGTGAGGGTTGCGCTCATTCACAATAATATGATTAAAATGAGTCTCTGAAGTCCTTTTTACAATAAACAGGAATGTCAAAAAACCTAGACATCCAAAAAACCTAACCCTAGGAGATGAAGCACCAAAAGTCATGTGGGCACCGTTTGGGTAAGTTAGTACATCAACTTCCTGGGGTCATAACCTTTGCATAGGATCTCCATTTTAGGTGCACGATAGCCTGTTAGAAAGTTCTATCTGAGGAATAAGGTTAATATGACTGTGGCGAGCCCTAAAAAAACGTTGTTTAGGGCCTCAAAACGACCGTGCAAGTCAGGGACCCGAAACCTAGGGAAAAAACTGCCAAACTGGAAAACTGCACAAATGAGCTAGTTGGAATAGGTGGGAGGCCACTGACATCCATCTGGATCAAAAGAGGAAAGGAAAACATCATGCTTCAACTACCAATGTGAATTATGAAGAACCTTCAAGGAAATTCAAGCATGAAGATACATATTTCTTCTACTTCTCATCCCTTGTAGGATCTATTGAAGATAATGACGATATGCGGTTGATTGATAGTGGAGCTTCTAAACATATGATAGATGTTCATGTCAATATTTCTAGTATGAGGGAGAAGAGGATTTATCATAGAGTATAACTTGGATACAAAAACTCGTATGCAGTCAAAGGAATTGGGAAAGCATATATTGAGCTGGAATCAGGTAATAATGTTCATCTCTGTAATGTTCTATATGTCCCCGGTTTAAGGAAGAATTTGGTCTCCATTTCTTGTTTAGAAGATAAAGGATATATAATATCATTTTTTTATGGGAAATTACTTGTATGGCCTAAAGGCTATAGTATAGATGATGCTAGAGTTATTTGAATTCGTGATGGGAGACTATATAAGCTCCTAGGTCAAAATACTCAAGACCTTGTAAATGATGAAGCCAATCCTAGCGAATTATGGCATAGAAGGTATGCTCACCTTCATTATCAAGAATTTCCATCTCTAAATCAAATGGTGGTAGGTGTACCAGAATTGCAACCAGTACATGAAGGTGTTTTCAGAGGCTGCGCACTTGGGAATAATGTTAAGAATCCATTCCCAAGCAGTGAAAATAGATCAAAGGATATCTTGAACTTAATACATTCATATGTATGTGGACCTATTCCTATGAAGTCTCTAGGAGGCTCTCTTTCCTATGTAACATTTATTGATGACTTCTCACGAAAGACTTGGATGTACCTGTTGAAGACAAAAGATGAAGTATTTGACAAGTTTCAACGATTCAAGGTTGAAGTGGAAAACTTGACAGGTAAGAAGATAAATACTCTAAGGTATGATAATGGAGGAGAATACACCTCCAAAGAGCTCATTTTATTTTTCAAATAAGCTAGGATTAAGAGGGAGTTGATTGTCCCACATAATCCTCAACAAAATGGCGTGGCAGAAAGGAAGAAAAGATCTATTGAATAATTTTTCAAGGCAATGATGAATGATCAAAATCTATCCATGTTTCTATGGGGAGAAGCAGTTATGGAAACCGTATATGTTCATAATAGAAGTCATCATCATATATTGAAGAACATGAGTCCAGAAGAAGCCTTCTCTAGAAAGAAACCAAGTGTTGAACACTTGAGGATATTTGGTTATCCTATGTATATTCATGTTCCCAAGGACAAAAGAAAGAAGTTGGAACCTTCAAGAAAGAAGGGCATATTTGTTGGATATATTGAGTCATCAAAAGCCTATAGAATCTATATTCCAAGACAACAAAAGGTTGAAGTCATTCGGGACGTGAATTTTGATGAAAATATTGCTTATAGAAAATCTATAGAAGAATCCATGGACTCCAACGATGAAGAGGAACATGAAGATCCCAACGAAGAAAGTACATGTTCTCCAAATCATCATGACGAAGAACTAAAATGGCCACTTGAACTTGTGAAACAAATTACTGTTCTTGAGATAAGAAAGAGAGCAGCATGGCTCAAATCCACCTTGCAGGAAGAATTAGGACATGAAGCTCCAGATGGCACCTCCAAGGAAAGAAATAGACCCAAGAGGTTCTCTAGTTATGCGACACTTATGACAGACCTTGCGAATACAAAACCTTCCACCTTTGAAGAGCAGTCAAGCTGAAAGAAGGGAAGGAAGCTATGATGGAATAATATCAATCCATCATGAAGAACGATGTATGGGAAGTTGTGCCTAGACCTGAAGGGAAGTTTGTAGTGACTTCAAAGTGGATTTATAAGATTAAACATGCAATGGATGGAAGTATTGATAAATACAAGGCAAGGTTCGTGGCTAGAGGGTTCTCCCAGAAAGAGGGAGAAGACTATGATGATACATTTTCTATTGTTGCTAGATACACTTCTATCAGATCCATTATCTCTCTTGCAGCTTCCATGGGATGGAGTCTACATCAGATGGATGTGAAGAAAACTTTTCTCAATGGAGTGATTCAAGAAGAAGTGTACATAGAGCAACCTCAAGGTTTTGAGGTGCACCAGAGAGAGTCACATGTTTGCATATTAAAGAAATACTTGTATGGACTCAAGCAAGATCTAAGAGCTTGGTATCCATGGATTGACAACTGCTTAATGAGACTTGGATTCTCCAAGACTTATGTTGATCCAAACCTTTATTGCAAGTCTTTGAATGATGCACTTGTGATTCTACTATTATATGTTGATGGCTTTTTTCTGGCAGGTACATAGCCTCTCATTATTCAGTGTAAGAGGTAGCTAGCCTTTGAATTTGACATGAAGCATCTTGGTCTCGTGCACTATTATTTGGGAGTAGAAGTATGGCAGAAGCCTGGTGAAATATTCCTAGGTCAAGGGAAGTATGTTGTAAATATCCTTCAGAAGCTTGGGATGATGGATTGCAAATCCACGGAAACTCCCATGGTGACAAATATGAAGAAGTTGAAAGACTTTGATTATGATCTGGTAGACCCCTCCATGTACCGTAAGTTGATTAGATCAATTATCTAAGAGAATCTGAAGAAGTTGAGAGAAGTTGCACACTAAATTATGGTTTAATATATGTCTCAAATAGTGATGTATAGTTGCAGGGATATATGGATTTTGATTGGGTAGGGAGTGCAAGTGACAGAAAGAATACTTCTGGTGTATGTTTTAGTTTGGGCTCTGTTATGATATCTTGGGCTAGTAGGAAACACTCAACACTGCAAAGGCATAGTATATTGTAGCTTGTGATTCTTGTACGGAAGCAGTATGGCTATGTAAGATGGTTTCTGGACTATTTGACCAGGCACTGGACTCGACCGTGATATACTATGATAATCAAAGTTGTGTGAAGCTTTCACAGGACCCTATGTTCCATGATAATTGAGATCAAGTACTACTACATCCATGATAAATTCCAGAAGGGAAAAGTGAAGCTCCAGTACATCTCCACCGATGAGTAGATAATAGATATTCTGATGAAGCCCTTGTCCAAAGGGAAGTTTGTATACTTTAGGGACAAGTTGGGGCTTGTGGAGATTACTCCCTTGGTTGAGAGGGAGTGCTGATATTATTGGATTGTGGATAGTTAGTATGTTGTTGGACTAACATTCTCCTTGTGGAGAATGATCCAGGTTGGACATATTAATGATGTATCATGGACTAACATTTTCTGCAGAAAATGGTCCAGGACTGACATCCTCCTATGGCACAAATGGTGATCTGGTCAAGATGAATGGTTTTCCCCCTATGGCACAAATGGTGACCTGATTAGGGAGGTTGGTACAAGACTAAGAATTTCTCTATGGCACATGTAGTGACCTGATTAGAAGAAGGATCCTTGTAGCCCATGGCGTGGCTTTCAACATCTGGAAGGATTGGCATTATTCTTGTGGGACAGATGGCAACCTAATCAGGAAGAATGGTCTGTGTAGTCACAGGACACTCCATTGAGTGTGTGACAACTGTGGGACACTCAATTGAGTGCGCAGGTTTCAACACCTGACTTATTCCAGCATCATGCATGATTACTCAGATGAAGTATGGCCCAGAAATTTGATGCCATGTGATGACAGGTTGTTGCTAATGTTGCAGATGATGATGATAATATTTTTGATATGACCTTTTCATAGATAGATTTTTTGTAAACTTGAGTACATTTAGTTGTTTGTTATGAATACCTCCCTAGTTAAGAGGGAGTGTTGAATTTTGTAACTATGGTCGGTCTTCACAATGTGAAAAGTGAAAAGTGAAAAGTCGTGTCTATTGGGGAGGCCAGTTTGGCTCATTTGTAACTCAAGCAATTCACATCTCCTAGTACATCGTGTGTTCTCTTTGTGATCTCTACTATTATTATATAACATTTATATGGTTGAACTTCTGAAGTGTAACTCAAGCAATTCACATCTCCTAATACATCGTGTGTTCTCTTTGTGATCTCCACTATTATTATATAACATTTATATGGTTGAACTTCTGAAGTATAATTGCTTAATGATAAATTGAAAAATGAAAAAAAAAATAGTATTAGAAGAAATTATCAATTTTCATAAATATTGTGCTATTATCTATTGCACTAGAAAAATCAACACTTAGGTAGGGGAGTTTTTAGTTAACATTGTACAAGTTTGAAAAAGAAAAGGAGTAAGCTAAACGTAATCCTTAAAACCAAAAACCATGTTGACACATTTTATTAATTCAAATTTTGTGTGTATAAGACAACTGCGTAAATCATTGCAAGAAGATTCGAACAATTCATGTTTGCATAATCGAACCTAAGCATTACAGACACATGGGACCTGTGTCATACTGGAGAGTATACTTTCGCAAATGGTCTACCTATGACTCCTTGTTATGATCTAGGACAAAAGAACAAGGAGTTGAACCTGCAACGCCAGAGGAGGAGAGGAAACAAGGGAGTGCAGAGCATAGGCGCAGAAGAATTCAAATAAGATCTGTGAGGTAGAACGTAGAGGCAGGGGTGGTTGTGCATTGAATTACGTCAACCAATTCCCTGCAGCCAACAGAGGAAGGATGATGTCGCGACTGATGAGAGGAAATGAATTGACGACTTGCAAACGAAGTTCGGAGACGACAACGACAAAGGGTCAGAGACGAGCTTCCCATAGATGGGATAGATACAGTAGTCGAGAAACCAAAAAGGTAAAACATTTAGCTTACTCCTTTGGTTATTGAGTTTCGTTAGGTTTAGCTCTGTATCTCTAAGAACATGTTGCATGTCATGACAATATCTACTCAATATATTATTTGAATTGATTTGTGAAACAAAAAAAACAAATTGAAATTTAAACAATAAACCATAATTGTGTTCACAGAGGACAAATCCCACTAACTAATCTCACTTTTGTGACTTTTTGTCTCTTTTAACTCTAGGTTTAAGGCATAATAACTTTTTCTCTATGTTCATTTTGTATGTTTATAACAATGATGGCATTCCATGAAATTTCATTCTTAACACCTATCGTTATCTTTTTTAAGCAACATTTTGCATAGAAATTAACAAAAATATTTCTAACAAAAATACCTTTTACTTAAAAACTAGTTTTGAAGGTGAGAATAACCCTGCTTCCCTTGATACACCACTACATAGATGATGAGTGCATGTCTTTAGAACACTTGTAAACATGAATCAATTTGGCTTAAAAACATTTTAGCAAAGAGTTTCAAGGCTTCCTCCCCTACACATGGAATAAGTCTCAAAGTCTATCATATACAACTTGAGTGAGCCTAATGGTTAAGAACATGTGTTTTCTCCTAAGATATCACAAGTTCAAATCCAAAAAGGGTTAGGGTATGTATACCTCTATAGACTTTCTCTATATTGTGTTAAAACCTCATAACACTTAATTGAACCAGACAAGAATAAAACAATAATGACTATTTGACTACTAAAATATACATAAATATACATACCCTACCCCTATAAAGAAACACATATCTTAACCATTAAACCCAATTAAAATATATTATATTTAAATTATAATAATTCAAAATATATATATATAAACCTTTCATATAATTTCATAAATACACAATATTCACTCTCAAATCACTCACTTTATTATCATGTTTAATTAGTCATGTATATTCTTAGTATAAAAAATGGCTAAAATAATATTTTTCCTTTCGGACTCTTTTAATCATTATATATAAAAAAAAATTCACAAATATCTTAAACTTCATCGATCTAATCTAGCACTGTACGTAAGACAAGTAATACAATTATAAGGTCATTTCGTATGTTTACTAATAAAGTCTTACATATGCATACGTCTAATTGTATTTGTAATGGTGCTTATTGAAGCAAGTGCAACTTTGCACTCTACGTAACATGAGTATTGCAAGTAAAGTGTTTCTTTATAATTAATTATAAAGAGTTAGGTAAAACCTATATATAAAATGTAAATTGATCAAAGTTTAACTTATATAGAGAAGAATTTTATTTAGATTAACATTAAAGTAGATTAGATTTGAATTATTTTATATTTAAAGAAATACTATTTTATTATGATTAATAATTTAATATTAAAATATAAATATTATATTAAAATTTATATACAAATTTTACTCACATATCTTTCAAGAAAAAATAACTAAGATTTAAAAAGGAAAGGTTAAACTTTGTAAAGATTTTTTTTTTATTTATTTTTTATTTTTTCTTCTGGTGGGACCCATCAGTTTTTATTTGTAATTAAAAAGCTCAATCACTCAAATTAACCCACTAAACAATATAAAGAATTAACTTAATTAAGTCTTAACTTCACATTTAAAACTAGTTTTTAATCAATTCTTACCAATTAAATTTTTGGTTTTAATAATTTTTTCTTATACTAATATCTTGGTTTAACTAATAGTTAAGTAGATTTTTTTCTAGTAAATATTAACCTATTATGTAATTTAAGACTTAGTCCTAGGTGTTGGTCTTGGTTAAGACTTAGTCCTAGGTGTTGGTCTTGGTTACTTCTTACTTAGTACTAGATTGACTAAGTAAATTGCTTATGTACTTCATAACATTATTGAGATCTCATCCAACTTACAATATATAGTTACATAAGTTATTAAATTGCTTATGTACTCCATAACATTATTGAGATCTCATCCAACTTACAATATATAGTTACATAAGTTATTTAGTTAATTTTTTTTAGCTATAAAAATATGTTATATAGTTACATAAGTTATTTAGTTAGTTTTTTAAGCTATTTAGTTAATTTTTTTAGGTATAAAAATATGTTATATATTTAGTTATTTTAGTTATAAGTTTTTTAGTTATAAAAATATGTTATATAAAATTAATTAATTAATTATTTTAATCATAACATTATTAAAGCTTTATAAAATATAATTATGATTATTTTTGTTAGTCATATATTATCTATTAATTATTATATTCACTTTAAATTACAAAAATTGTTTTGTATTGTTTTTAACAAAGTTTGTGATTAACATTTGTATCCCTTTAGTCATAAATATTATTTTATGTCTAGTGTTAAGATTGGCCTGGCCTAAAGTATCTCAAAAGTCTATGTGGCTCCCTTGGCCTCATTGATTACTAGAGAAAGTTTGTGTAAAACTATGGTAAAATTGTAGCTCCCCCCACCACCTTGCTCAAGAAAAATGCCTTCAGCTGGAATGATGCTATCGAACGGGATTTTCAAGATCTAAAACCAACTATGTATACTACTTTTGTCTTAGCCATGCTTGAATTCAATAAGACTTTCATCTTGGAATGTAATGCATCTTGCAAAGGTATTGGGGCAGTGTTAATGCAAGAGGGATGCCCATTGGCCTTCACTAGTAAACAATTGAGTGATAGAAATATGGCCAAATCAACCCATGAAAAGGCAATGATGGTTATTCTTCATGTAGTTTATATATGGTGTCCTTGCTTGATGGGATGTCATTTCTAGATTAAGACAAGCCATCATAGTTTAAAATATTTCCTGGAACAAGGGTTGTCATCCCCAAAGCAACACAAGTGGGTCACTAAATTGTTAGGATGTGACTATGAGATCATGTACAAGAATGGCAAGGAGAACATGGTGGTCAATGGTCTATCTAGGAAGTATGAGGAGGAAGGATCCTTATTTTACTTATCTTTACCAATGCCCAATTGGCTAGTGGAGATAGATCAAGAATGGTATGTGGATTCAGGGACACCCCTCCTCTCAATCTCCAGAATTCCATCATCTCAGACTTTGGCTCATACAGTAGGGGAAAAAATCCCTCTCAGACTTGTCATTGTGATATCGTTATGGTCGTTGATCAAGGTGGACCTTTGGAAATATTCCTCCAAATATCATCTTGAAGCTACTCTTCGCAGATGTGCCCCCGACCACAGACTTGCCAAAGATTGTAGGGGTTGGGGAACCTTAAACCACTGATTTAAGAAAGGATATGATCATCTTCTAATTCTTTCCCATTTACCTCCAAGGTCCAATATTTGGATGAAAATTTGGTAGAAAAATGGCCTTCCAAAAATCAACACCTTCATATTGATCTTGGTTCACAACAAAATGTTGATAGTGGACAATCTCCAAAAATGAGGTGTCTCAAGACCCTCAATATCTGCCCTACATAAGAAACACTCATAAATCTTGACCCATTTATTTATAGAATGTGAATTCACATGCAAAGTATGGATCAATGCTTTCATAGGGATGGAACACATGTTTCGGAAACCAAAGGCCACAAAGCAGATAATTGGAAAATGGTCCAGTCTATATAAAAGCTCCTTAAAATACAAAGGAAATTTCAGCAGAGAATGGACTTCCCTTCCCAAGTACATTAGTTGGAAAGTTTGGCTAGATAAAAATAGGATTATTTTTGCACAAGAAGAAACCTCCCCACAATAAGTGTCTAAAAAAACTATATCTATCCTCTCGGAGTAACTTCAATACAAAAAAATCATTTAAAAAATGTTCAAGCTTTATCAAAGGAAGATTTAGTTTGGTTCGATAATTTTAAACTTCCCATTACAATTTATCCAAAAAATATCTCCCCCTTTTCATGCTGGCATCTTTATTAAATGATCAACATCTTCAATCATGGAAAGAATAACAACATTCATACTTACTATTATTTGATGGAGCTTCAAAAAAAAACCCAGGGGTGGTAGGAGCATGGGGGTTATATTCAACCCTAGGGGAGAAAAGGTGTTTTCATACACATGGAGCATTGGGATAACCTCCAATAATGCGCAAAATTTCACACTCTCCTTTAGGGACTATAATTGGAATCTTTCCTCAAGGTACCAAAATTGACAGAGATGGGAGATTCTACAGTAATCATAGGATCCATGATTTTCAATCGTTCCTCCAAAGAAAATCAATTGGAATCCATCCTAGAGAGAATCCAACATGAAAAAAGATTAATTCCATCCATCTCATACTTCCAAATTCCTAAGCAACAAAACAAGGAAGCATATGTACTCGCTAATTTAGCTACAATGAAAAAAGTGGGGGTCATAATTATTAATTCCATTGAACATGTTTAGCCAATCCCCTAACCCTCTCATGTCCTCTCAGAAATAGGTCACCTTGTCCTTTGGGATTCATCCCACTAGCAACATCTCTTGAAGGAACTGTATAACAAATCAGATCAGACAACATAAATTGAATATAGTCATGCCACCTCATCATAACAGGAATAATCAAGACTCAACCACCTCAAAGGATAAGGAAGTGTTGACTCTTGAATACGATAGGAACGAAACGACAACCTCACGAGGATACAAATCCCCCTTTTTTATAGAGGTGGTACTCCTCTGTTATGATTTTTGTGGGACTTGAGATATTCAGAATGTGGAACTTCTATAGAAGTATGTCATGGTAATCAAAAGAAATTAAAAATATAAAAACGAAAAAATGTTTTATTTTCTTTTAAAGAAAGTTCCTGAGAGTGGCCAGGAACCACACACATTCACACATTTAAAGCAAATAAACAAAATTTCCTCACATCCATCATAGTAGGGTTAAATATTTCTGATCACATAAAAAAATAAAAGAAAATGATCTACATGCATAAGAGAAATTTGACAGAGTGATACATGGGCAACTCAAATAGAGATAATGATAGATCAACCTCAAATACTTTATATTGCAAAAACAGGGTTACAAAGTACAGTCAAGATTGCTCCCAAAATAGTTCTCTTGGAATTTTTTAAAAATATATAGCTCATTACATATTCTCCGAAATTTAAATGTGTTTGTCATAATGACTGGGATTAGGGCTCTCGCAGACCATAAAGAAAATATATATAAGAATGAATTTTGTAGAAGGAAGAACGTGGGTCGCGGAAGACTGCAAGACCTGGTAAGAAGAAAAAGGAAATTATCAGTCTTCGGTTAAACCTTTCTATTTAAAGAGGTGGAGTAACTGGATGAAGAACTCGATAAAGACAGAAGGATGTGATGAGTATGAACATACTATGATGGTATCTCTTTTTTTTTCACTTGCTCATTGATGTCCTTTTATGGATTTCATTGATGGTTACATGAACCTTCTCAAATTCTTTTTTTCCCTTCATCGGTAAGTTTGTCGATAGCCTTTTTAAACCACTCCTCAATGTAGCTTCTCATTGGTGCCATGTTGATTTCATGCCATATTTTTATATCGAAAAGTTTGCTCTCCAAGTCCCTTAGATCATTGGAAATATTTCACAAATCTTCTTCAATATCTTGATTTTTCATTGAATAGTCCACTAGCCAGTTCTCCTCTTCATCTTCATTATACTCAAGAATGCCATAGAAATTTTCAAATGACAACCCTTTAAAGATATCAACTTGTTCATCAAAGGCTTACTTGGTTAGGAATAATGAGTTGAGAATCAATTTGGGGTCTTGGACCTCATTTGTGCTCTCGGCTAGGTCTATCTCAGTCAGCCTTTTGAGTAATTCTTCTCTCCTAGTTATGGCTTGGCTGCATGATTGGACAATAATATTCAAGTTCTTAACATTTTCCTTCCAACATGTGTTTAGTTGTTTTATCTGGTTCGAAGAAGGGATATCCTCCTCTCTTCTTCTCAACTCTGTCATATTGGTAACTTATTGGGAGTTATTCTCCTTTGTTATTTTTCTAGGTGAGTACAGATGCAACAACTGTCTCTATAGAAACGAATAGATGATGAAATCTCTTTGAAAGTATGGACTAATGAGGATAGGAGCAGTGGTGATTTCCCCTTTGATATTGTTGAATGCCTTCTGAGTATATGTTGTCCATTTGAACCTCTGCTCCTTTTTTAGTAACAAATTGATTGGCTTTGAATTTCTTGCGTAATCAAGAACAAATCTTCGCAAAAAAATGATTTTCTTGAAAAATGATTGGACTCCCTTCCTGGATGTCGGGGGGTTGAGCTCATTTATTTATTTAACCCTTTCTATATCTATGTAAATCCATTCCTTACATACAATATGGCCCAACAAATTTCCTTGAGTCATAACAAACAAACATTTCTTTGGATTCAAAGAAACATTGTATAGTCTACATCTTTCAAAAACCTTTCTCAAATGATGGATATGATCCTCCCTTTTGTTTGAATGCACCGTCAACTCATATTTATAGTATTTCATAAACTTTCTTATCAACCCGTTGAATGCATGATCCATGGCCCTTTGGAATGTGGCTCCAGCATTCTTCAAACCGAAGGGCATTCTAGCATATGCATATGTCTCCCATGGTGTGAAAAAATATGTTTTTGCTCTATCCTACTTAGCCACCAAATCCTGATTATATCCAGAGAAACCAACCAAAATGGACATGCAGGCCGATCTAGTAACTTATTGTAGAAGAAACTCCATGTTAGGCAAAGGAAAATTATCTTTTATGCTTGTTTTTTTAAGATCTCTGAAGTCAACACACATCCGGATTTCCCTAGTCTTTTTCCTTACAATCACTGGATTCGACAGTTAGTCTGAATGTCTAATGGGATAAATTATCCCTTCCTTCTTCAAATTCTCCAATTCGATTTTTACCAAAGGTTTCAGCTTGGGATTCATCATCCTTATTTTTTGTTTCACTGATTTTGCTTCTTCCCTCAAAGGAATGATATGTTGGAATATCGTTTTATCATAGGATTTCAAATAATCATAGTTCCAAGTGAATACATCAATATATTCTTTGAATAAGGAAACATATTGATCAACCTCTTCAGTGGTGAAATCAACTCCCAAGTTGACATATTTCGGGGATTTTTCCGTTCCAATATATACTTTTCTTGTTTCTTTCACCTTTCGAATTGAAACTTCTTCAAGGAGATTCTTGGCATGATCGTCTTTTGTAAACAAAGATTCATCTTGTATACAATCTTTTTGGACGACATACGAGCTATCATCTTCTTCATCATAATTGTTTAACAAAAACTTTTCCAACTGTTCATCGTTCTCAAACACTTGTAATTACTCAACATTATCGGGCATGGATGGTCAAAAATCTCTTTCTACCTGGAAAGACGTTTTTCTTTGGACATCGTCTAGTTTTGATAATGAGGCCGCCAAGGCGAGTGAATCAGCCTTGTGATTCTTGTCCCTTGGAATGAAGGCAATGTTGAAGGAGCTGAAAGATTCCATCAGTTTGTTAACTCTTTTGAAATACAACTTGAGTCTTTCTTTTTTTATTTTATACCTTTGGGTAATCTGGTTAATGACCAATTATGAGTCTCCAGTCACAACAAGGTGTTCTATTTTCATTTCTCGTGCAAGAATAATCCCCTAGATCAACGCTTCATATTCTTCCTCATTATTTGTGTAAGAAAACTCCATCCTCACAACATGGGGATGCACAGTCTGATTTGGACTCAAAAGAACAATTCCAACTCCGTTCCCAGATTTAGAATAGGCTCCATCGAATGACATCCTCCAGTGGCCTTCAAACAAACATTCTTGGACCCCAAAGCCTTAAACTCGCTCTATGATTTCGTTGTGCTCCATGTCTAGGATAGCATAGTTTCCAATCCCAACATCTATATAATCTTCCATTAATTCATTGTCCTTCTTATTGAAGGAGAGGGGTTTTCTGGGTTCACAGGGTACCTTAATCATCACTTCCTCCTTGCCTGGTAGCATCATACAACTTTCGTCATTCATTATATATCCACCGATCATGGATGTCCAGTTTCTTCCCATCACAACCCCATATGCTAGAGGAAGGTCTACCAAAATAATATTGAAAACTGTAATGATATGGGGGGATGTTGTAATCCAAGCATAAAAATCCTTGATTTCTCCGTACGCTGGCACTTTTCTAGAATCAATTTCATATATTCTCTCACCGGTTTCATAATACTTAGTGAAACTCATGCCCAATGACTCCATGAATGCAAGAGACATTATAGTATTTGTCGTGCCAGTGTCAACTAAATATTTATGTAAAGCAACATCATGATTTTCAATTGAAATGTAGAAGGGCGGAATTTTACCTCTCAGTTTGGCAGTTGACGGGCTTTGGCTCTGTTTTGGACTAGTAACGACAACTTCAGTTCTTTCTGATGGATCATCCAACATATTCAAGATCTTATGTCTCTGTTGAGGAATCTTTACCACTTCCGTAAAAGGAAGAGTTATCCTCAATTTACTTAGGCCCTCCATGACATTATACGTCATTTGAGTGGAACTTGATGCCATGTGTGGCTTTTTGGTCCCATTTCCATCCGTCACTTTCTCATTCGACACTTTTCATTTGTTTTTTCTTTTTCTTTTTCTTTTTCTTTTTCCTTGTCAGAGTCGCCTTTAATATTTGGTCTATTTACAAACCCTCTTGTCTGGGCGATGTTTTCTTGGGAGTTAGGATCATTGTCACCCTATCCAAATATATACATGGACATCTCGCATTCGTCCATTTGCACAATTTCAGAGCTTTCATCGGGTAAGTAATAATTTTCTTTCGATTAATTGCTCATTATAGACATCATCCAAAACAGTCACATTTGGAGTAGGTTGTCTGGGAACCCTTGGTCTCTATTGGTCATCAGTATTCTTGAACCTGAACCTGTTTTCGAGGGGAGGGTTCCTCCTCTGATCGGGAATCAACATTCTTGGGTTTGGAAACTAATTATCTCTGCTTCTCAGCTTGGTTATCTCGTTCTTCATTTGTTTGATGGTTCTATTCATATGTGAAATTTTAATTCTTTGCTTTGTTTCCTGTGTCGCCATAGGATAAATCTTTATGTCAGGTATGGTTCCTTTAAAGAATCATCCTCCCGCCATTTGATTTTGAGCCGCTTGAGGTTTGAAATCTTCGTTCCTTGTTGATCTTGAATCTCCTTGATTATCAATATTTAAACCCCCCATCTACCTTTGTACTCTTCCCAATATAATGTCATGGTTAACACCCATCTCAATCATAATTTATTCCATCTCAGTGGCCTTAGTCATTGCCTCCTCCAAAGTATCCATTTGGGATGTTCTGATGGCATATTTTACATTTGGGGGAATTGCATTCTTATAACAACTGAGAATGACCGGGTGATTTGGTCTTTTATCTTCTTGAATTATACTCAAGGTCTTATTGAACCTAAGGTTAAAATCTCATACCCTTTTGTTCTTTCTCAACCCAATCTAGTTGAAGTCTGTGAGGAGGGTATGGTAGGAAATTGGAGGGGAAAACATAGTTAGGAACATAGCTTCAAGATCATTAAATGAGCGAATGGATCTACTGGCAATGTTGTATACCATTCATAATCTCTTTCTGATAAGGTTTGTATAAATAACCTCACCATGATGTCGTCATATTCAACTTGGTGAAAGTCACAAATTTCAAAAAATAAGTGCAGATGCCTCTTTACATTGATTGTTCCGTCTCCAAAAAATTCCTTTAAGGTTCCCTTATGGAGAACAGGGAGCTCATGATGTTCACCTATCAGATTAAGAGGGGAATATCTTACTCTCCTTCTATGTCCAAACCCTAGGATTCCTTGATTTCTTGCGGCATCTCTTCCACCTCCTTGTCTCTCCTCATGATGCTCGTCTCGGGGTTGTTTGTCTCTCGCTGCCATGTCTTAGGAGACTTCAGGGCTAGACTTTTCACTTCTAAATACAGAGATTTTCTTACTTTTACTTCTGGTATTGGGTCCTTTGTATTCGTCCATCTTTAATCTTGACCTTGTTCTTGTGCTGCTCTAGCTAGCCTTTGATTTATTCGATATTGTCGTTCTTCTCTCCTCTGTCTTCAAAGAATTTCTCTTTCTTCTTCTTGGACTAAGATCTTCCAGGACCTTTCTAACTCTTCTCAAGTCTGGGTTGTCTTTATTACCATATTATACAACTGGTTTAAAATTCTTCGTTGATTATTCAATCCAATTTCTAAATGGGGTTGATCACCCTGGGTTAAAGTCATATATTATTTCGCAAAAGTTGGGCCAGGTTACGAATTTTCAGTTCATGTCCCCAGTATGGTCGCCAAAAATGTTGACGCTTGAATCCGTTAGGACCGAAATGAAAACTTCACGAGGGTAAAAATCCCCCTACGTTTTTATAGTGGTGGCTCTCCTCTGTTATGATTCTTGTGGGACTCGAGATATTCAGAATGTGGGACTTTTATAGAAGTCTGTCATGGTAATCAAAAGAAAGTAAAAATAAAATAAAAAAACGAAAAAAAATATTCTATTTTCTTTTAAAGAAATTTCCTGAGAGTGGAAAAGGAACCACACACATTCACACATTTAAAGCAAATAAAAAAACTTTCCTCACATCCATCATAGTGGGGTTAAAGATTTATGATGACATAAAAAAAATAAAAGATAATGATTTTCATGCATAAGAGAACTTTGACAAAGTGATACATGGGATTGGGGATCACGCGGACCATAAAGAAAATATATATAAGAATGAAGTTTGTAGAAGGAAGAATGTGGACGGCGGAAGACAGCAAGACCTAGTAAGAAGAAAAAGGAAAATATCATTCTTTGGTTAAACCTTTCTATTTAAAGAGGTGGAGTAATTGGATGAAGAACTCGATAAATGCAGATGGATTTTATCAGTATGAACTTACTACGATGGTATCTCTTTTCTTGTCACTTGCTCATTGATGTCGTTTTATGGCTTTCATCGATGGTTATAGGAACCTTCTCAACTACCTTTTTCCTTTCATCGGTAAGTTTTTCGACAACCTTTTTAAAACACTCCTCGATGTAGCTTCTCATTGGTGCCACGTTGATTTCATGCCAGATTTTTATATTGAAAATCTCGCCCTCCAAGTCCCTTAGATCAATGGAAATATTCCGCAAAGCTTCTTCAATATCTTGATTTTTCATTGAATAGTCCACTAGCCAGTTCTCCTCGTCATCTTCACTATACTCAAGAATGCCATAGAATTTTTCAAGTGACAACCCTTTAAAGATATCAACTTGTTCATCAAAGGCTTGCTTGGTTAGGAACAACGAGTTGAGAATCAATTTGGGGTCTTGGACCTCATTGGTGCTCCCAGCTAGGTCTATCTCAGTCAGCCTTTTAAATAATTATTCTCTCCTAGTTATGTCTTGGCTGGATGCTTGGACAATAATATTCAAGTTCTTAACCTTTTCCTTCTAGCATGCGTTTAGTTGTTTTATTCGGTTCAGAGAAGGGATATCCTCCTCTCTTCTTCTCAACTTTTTCATATTGGTAACTTTAAAACCGAAGGGTTCGACCACGTCAAGGTAAAAACCTTCTTCATTTTTCAATTCTACCTGTAAATATTCATGGAAGGTAGGTGCCCTCATTCCAAAAGAGACCATGCTCTTTGACATCTCCCAAACCTATGTAATTAATTCCATTCTTTTCTTAATGTTCTTCTCCACATAACCCTTGGCTGATGTGAGAAAGCTTGCATATCCTTTCAATTTTGTTGCAGGTGTAGTAGGCCCGATCATTGCAAAAGGACTAGAAAGTACTAGAAGAGGCATTAAATATTCCTCCAATTCTTTGATTATTTCCTTTTAACTTGGAATTCTATGCTTCAATTCCTCCAATAAAATCATCTAGAGCATCTCCAGTTGCTCGGTGAATTTGGGAAATTTGTGAAGGCCGCATGTTTCGTAGTTTAACCTCTAAACAAGATTTCCCCTTTTTATTATTTACATCTCTTTTCTCAATAATTAAATTTTTGGACTCATTGTCAAAAACAATGCTCTGAAATACAAAAGACTCTTCTTCATCGAAAGTCTCGCTCTCAATTATTTCCATCAGAGGATTATGGCGAGACATGTTCTCTGGTTGATCAACATTGGGGAACATCTTTTCGATGTCAATATCGAGTTCGATATCCTCCAGGGAGAGGTCGTGGATGTCTCTTTCACCTCGAGATCCCTCCTCTTTTTGCACAATATTTTTTGTTTTCTTCCTCAAGGGAAGCTTATGGGAGCTTTCAATATTTCCCGAAGGAGGGTTCTTATCTCCTCCTTCACCTGAAGAATTGTGGGTTACTTTCTTAATTTGGTGGGTCATTGGAGCACTTCTCTAAGATATTGTACTCTTTGGAGTGATAGTTGGGGACAAGGCACTCTTCTCGCTAGGACATTTTCCTTTCTGCTTGTACGACTCATTGGTGTTGATTATTGTTTCCAGGTTGCCAGTGTCATGAGTACTAGTGCCTGATTCATTGTCTATGTCTTCATTTAGAATAGCATTAATAAAAGAATTGTTGAAGCCAATTGTTAGTATATGTTCTACAAAAATTCTGCTAGGGTCGAACCCTTTTACCTTTTTAGCATATCTTAGATTCATGACGTGGAAATGGCCTACAAATTCATCAATCTTGTTCATATTTCTGAATATGAAGTCCCCAACTTTCCAAAGTAGAGGTATGAATTTCTTTTTTCTATTTTCGTGGAAAAAATGAAACCAGTAGTTGTACTTCCTTTCTATTTCAGTAACAAACATTTTGTCAGATATGTGGCATGTAAGGAAGGAAGGATTTTTCTTGGTACCAAAAATCCTTATGACATTGTAATTCTCCATTTGTTCTAGTGTCCCCTTTCCTGTCTAGGAAATTACTCACCTGGTCAGACATCTGGGGAGTGTCCTTTCCAAACAAAAAGCCTTTAAAAACTGAGAGAAAATCATTAAAAACTTCATAAAAAATGTTGGGAGGATCTGTGCCTCCATAATGTTTGATACCAGAAGGTTACCGGGTCGAATTCACAGTTTACCTTATTACACACAAATAATCTCGGAAACTGACAGCAATGTGCTATCGCTAAAACCAAATAAGATGACATGAATAATTTCTTCTCCTTCTTATATTGTGACAATTGGGAAGAGATTTCAATGGAAATCAACTTTCCCCAATCGAAGATGGCCTGTTCCTTGATCATAAAATATAAAATGTAAAGAATCATGCGAGAAATGTTGGTTGTAGTTTCTTGTCATGTTATCCTCGTGAAAATCCAAGAATTTCTCGGAAAGGATTTTTGAATGAACTAACCTGCAATATCGTGATGTACTCTGGGATGGCCATTGTGTTCTACAGGAACTCAGGTAATAGGTCTAATCCATTTTCATGCTTCTTTAATAATTCTCTGCAATCTTCACCCTTGAAGCTAAGCGTTGGCTCGGGAAGTATCAACATCTTACGAAATACATGAGGTGACAGAGAGATAGGGGAATGATCCCATAATTGAATGATCCACTAGATTGGACTATATCTCTCGATGCACCAGACAACCAACTCCTTACAGTCAAAGACTTTCGGGACACAACCTGCTCACGCAATTCCATATGTCTAGATTACTTCCTTCTGGGCAGAAGGGGATGAGTAGTAAGAATATGATTTGGACCACTCAAAGCTCTGGTCCTCACACCCAAAAATGTTCAATGTATCTCCACGAAATTGTTGTCGAGTTGCTTCCATAAGTCGACGAAAACGTTCCTTTTCTCTAGATAATGTTTAAAATGAATGCTTGAGAGGGATAATATAATCCTCTGTAAATCTTGTTTTAATGTGTTTTAATAGGATATCTCCTCGATCCCTTTGCTAATTAATGATAATATTTATGAACCTGCATGATGAGTTTTTAGCATTCAAATAATACTAAATGTGCATTGGGAAGAATACGAGGGTGGCGGGGAAGGACGGGAGAGAAATAGGCTTTGAGACTTTTGGGAACTTACGAACCCATGAACTCGTGACTACAGAAGGTTCAAAATCGGCTAAGTATAGAATAGCATGATGGTCAGTCGAACTCATCATAGGAGGAATGAGACTTGGAAGTTCGGGGAGTCCAGTGGTCAAAATGTAGATCGTGAAACTTTTGGATGAAAATTGTATATCACAGAACATGGGGTATGAGAGTTTGATCTTGCCAACCGGGGAACCCGCGATCGTAAAATCAACTAAGTATAGAATAGCGCGATGGTCGGTCAGACTCGTGATGTGAGGGTATGGATGGATATGAGGATATTCAAGTCCACCAACTTGATAACTCGTTGTTCTACAAAAATGACTAAGTATAGAACTAGAAAGGGAAAGTAGAAGGGAAAAAAAGAAAAAGGGAAAAAATGGGTAAGTATAGAAGAGGGAAAAGAAAGGGAAAAAAAAATTTGGGAAAATAGAAAAGGGGAGGGAAATTTCTAAGGCAGGAATCGATCTCAACAATGGGCTCCAACTGTGGGATGAAAACCCCCTATGATTTGTCAAGAATCCAGAATCTCTCGTGACTAGGTGCTTTCGTTCATCGGGCTATGGAGTTAGAGTAACAATATACAAACTTGAACAAAAAAAAAAATTATGTACAATGAGAATGAAAAAGTCTTAGGAGAAGAAACCTTTCAAATGTTTCCCATTGACAGGCAACATTAACCTTTTTACTTTCATGTCTTGGAGCATATAGGATTTAAATCCCAATATCTTCTCGATGACATATAATACAATCCAAAGTGATTTGAATTTTGTATGCATGGACGAATTCTCCTTGGCCTTGTTCCAAAGTAGCACCAACTCTCCCTTCTGGAAGTTCTTCATAGTTGTGCTTTGGCAAAAATATCTCTTGACACTTTGTTGCCTTTGAGAAGTTTGATTCAGGGATTTTCTCCATTCCTCTTCCAACTCCAACAACTGATTGATTCTCTTCTAGATGGGTGAACTGTCTTTTGTATCCTCAGCATTAACCACAAATATTAATGCATTGATCTCGAGGCTAATTGGAATTTTTTCCTCTTTACCATAAACCAATAGATATGGAGAAATCCTTATTCTATCCTTAGGGGTTTTTCTTCTTTCCCATAATGCTTCTGTCAGCTTCATATGTGAATTCCTCTAGTTGCTATCAATGGTTTTCTTCAGTATCTGCACAAGTGTTTTGTTTGTGGATTCAACAAGGCCATTTCCTTGTGGGTAATAATTCGATGATTGACCCATGATGATTCCATATTGTCCGCAAAACTCCATGAACTTTGACCCAATGAAGATCGAACCATTGTCTGTGATAAATTTATAAGGGACACCAAATATCAAAAAAATGTTGTCTTTGAGGAATTTAATCAGTTCTTCATCATCATCCTTCTTTAGCGCCACTTCTTCCGGCCTATTCGTGAAATAATCGGTAGTTGTCAGAATGTACACATGCCTCTTTCTATATTTTGGATTAATCGGCCCAACAACATCAAGTCCCCATTGGGAAAATGGTTGTTCTACCACAATCAGCTACAAAGGAATCGCAGATTTCTTCATTTTTCATAAAACTGTTGGCCTAAAAAACATTTCTTAATCATGGAATACAAATCTCTGAAGATTGATGGTCAATAAAATCTTGATCTGATTATTTTGTGGGATGTTGCAGTAGGTGCAAAGTATCCACCAAATATTCCCTCATGGAATTATTTGATCAATTCTTGGGCTTGATTTTCATTGACGAATCTCAGCAATATACCATAAAAAAAAATTATGAACAGTATGTCATCAATCAACATGTATTGGTTCACCTTCATCTTCAATGTCCTTCGCTCCTTGGGATTCATTGTGACAGGAAATTGCCTGGACCTTAAGTAGAATATAATATCTTCGTACCATTTTGAATCAGCTAATGTTTCTCTGACTGATATTGAAATCATCCCATCGACCGAGTCCCCATTCGCAATGAGCTTGCATAAAACTTATCCCTTGATTTCCTTTACAGGTTTAATATCCATATCATATTCTTGAATTTTTTCCAACCAGTTAGCCCATTTTCCATCTCTCAACTTTTGATTTAGAAGCATCTTCACTGGTGATGAGGGAACATAATCGATAACATGGGAGTTTAATAAATATGTTCTAAAGTGTGCTACTACTTGTTGAGGAAAATATATGATTTATCTTACTCAAGCATTTTCGAATCCTGCCTGGCTAGGAAAAGATAGCTGGGAATATCACCCTATGTTTTATAGCCTCAAAAAAATATTTCCCAATCCACAAGTATTAATTACAAGGGCTTAGGCTGATTTTTTAAATGAAAAGATTGTTGAAAAATATGAAATTTTTATATAATTTTCTGAAAATATACAGATTACAGAAAGTAAATGTGGAGATCAAAAGAAAAAGTAACCAAGTCACAGATACACACAAATGAGAAAGAATATCAATCACTTTATTTCATTCCAAGAAATAAAAGTATTTTCTCTTTACAAAATCCTTGTGAGGGCATGGACCAAAGTCTAATTTAGATATCCCCGATGAAAACCATACAAAAGGACTTTGACAAGAAGTAAAAACTAAACTTTAAAATCTGGATCAACTTGCCACAGACTACTGCCAATTTGACTCTGCACAATATCCTTTATCAGCTATGCAACTCAATCCATAAATAGACAAGTATACACAGACTATCAAAGATAGATAAACACCTCTAAAACAAGAATTTGAATGATATGGTTCAACTTTGAACCTTGTTGTCTACAATAGGACCCTGCTGTCAAAAAGAGAATTAGGCCTTTAACGAAATCAAGAATGAATGAAAACTGAACTATCTCATGAAAAGAAAAGAGCAAACCTTAGTATTGTTTTCTCCTTCTATTCTCCCCTTTTTCTTCCTTCTCATTTGGCTTGTATGCATTCCAAATGAGTTGAAGTAGTTCAACTACTTCATTTAGTTAAGTTAATTAAACTTAACTAATTTTAGTTTAGGGGAACTAATAATAATAATAATAGTTAAGGGTCTTTATTTAATAATAACTAAGTAGGTGGGACCCCTTGTGACTCCCTTCTTTTATTCCTTACAAAAAATAAACAAAATTAGATAATCATTTAAACACATGCCTCCTTGTAGCTCCCATAAATATTTCCAAAATTTGAATATTGAATATTAGAAATAATTCAAATCATATCCAAAACATGTAATAACCACATTATCCCAAAAAAATAGCTTGCTTTCCAAAACTTTATGCAAACCATTGTCTTCAACAACTCAATCATAACACATAAATTAAAATCAATATTTGCCACTTTGAGAGGCAATCCTTCTTCTATCATTGTTGTCCCCTTTGGAATCCATAGAATTAGCCTTAGCTTCATTCTAACCTTGAGTCTTAATCTCACTAATAACATTGGAGAAATCATCCTTCAGATGAATAAGGGAGGACACTGATTTTGATGAGTCATTTGAAGGAGATGAGGGGGAGGCAACAACTTTACCTTTGTCTTGTACATGGGGGACCTCGGTTTTAAGTCATTTTCTAGCATGAGAGGACTGAACAGGTGAGTGCACAGGATAAATTTGAAAATTAGGATTTACAGGTGGAGGAGGAGGAGGCAATGACAAGTTGGGCCAGCCATGATGGTGAGAGACTATCGGATTGACAATCTCATGCCATCCATCATTTTTGGGAACTTATGTTTGCATGGATACATGAGGAGGCACAAGAATACCAGGGATGGTTTGAGGTTGGAAGGGAGGTCTCTCTGGTCGGGGTTGAACTATCCCTTGCTCAATCCAATTGAAGAAACCAACTTTAAAAATTTGGTTCAACTCTTGGGGGTCGACATCAAAATGAATTGAGAATCTAGGCCTTCTAGGCCCTCTGTTCCAGTTACCTCTTCCTCTATTTTTTCTACCATGATTGCCTCTGCTGAAGAAACTCATCTTGTATGTAGCAATTCATTAGTAACTAGCCCTTAACTGACCATACATGACATTTTGTTTATACGAAACAAAGTTTGGCCCAAAAATTGACATAAGACCCATGTAATTCAATCCATAATAAATTATTTAATAATTGCCAAGTGAACAGGGGGTGAAATAGGTTTCATGGGACATATGGAGGGATTGTAATGAGCGAAAAAGTGGTAGCATGACAGGGAATAAAACACGAGTACTTCTCAACAATTCATTAAATAACTAACTGTGCAATCAATACCAAAAATATCATCTGCCACCTATTTTCGTGTCATATCTTTTACCACTTCCATATAGAGTTTTTAATTTATTTTATAGAACAGGGTGTGTAAAAATAAAATTGGGATCGTGAGGGGGGTATAATGAGAGAAAAAGTGATAGTATGAGAGGGAATAATACGGATGTTGTTCATAAAAAATAAATCAAATAAAACAATCAACCATAACTTTATTCAGACCTACAATCCAATAAGCATCCACTTTAAAACCAAAATCATTTAGTTGTCCCTTAATTACAGACGGAATGCTTACTAACTTAAAAATAAAAGACAATTCGTATGCCCATAATACTTCAATTATAGCAGTCCTTGCATCTATACAATAGTCATAATAACATCACTGCCAATTTCACAATAACATTATAACCATTTGAGCCACATTCTTTAATGTTCCAATGCTACTGCTACATCATTTTCCTTTTTAAAACAAAATAGAATATGCATAGTGATTCTAGCCATCCAAATATTTATTTCTTAAACTGGACTAAGAACATGCCTAGTATTAACCACCAAATGTCAATTTTCCAATATTGTTTGACACAATCTATTGCATTAAAACTCATAATCAGGCCCCTTTCAATCACACACAGGTGTTCATCAATGTAAGACTTAATTCAAAGACAAAATTTAACCAGTAACATGCAATTCTGAACTTGAGATTCATGTACAAAATTTCTTTAGAAGAAATGCTCAACAAAAGAAAGAGCCAAATAGTGCCCGAGGAGAAACAAAACCAAGTCGTGCCCAGGAGAAACAAAATCTAGCATACACAAGTGTTTTTAATCCTTGACGAGACCAAGATCATGTTAGAGCTAAAACAACAATGGAGGTAAGAGTAAATAGCTTGACCAAATGAGAAAGTCTTTGAGACACAGACAGTTCATGCCCTTTTAAAAAAATTATTGGAGAAAGGTAACGAGAGATGGCTTAATTAAGAAAGAGTCTTCCAACACATAGATCACTCGTGCCCCTTTTGTTTTTAAAAACAAGTTGTCATAGAGAAGTAATCAAGGAGTATTCTTTTGCAGAAACAGAGAGCCCGTTCCCTTTCCAAATTCACCACAGACACGTAACCTTTAAAAATCTTGACAGTGAGGGTTACCAGAACATAACATTCAACCACCTCCAATGGATAACGATAAAAGCAAACTCTTAGAAACAATATGGAAAGAATGTCAGAGCACAAACTGTGGCCAAAACAACACATATACATGCTTCCATTCAAAGTTCTGGGTGATACAAATCCGACTATGCAATGCTTACAACACAATGATAGTGAAGGAAATGCCATGACAAAACAAAGCACAGACAGTGAAAATATTAACAATCTGCATTGCAACAGGGAGGAATGAGACATAACCATGACCGAGAGGAAAAGGAGTGACAAGAATTCAACACCAAGACTAGTAGTAAAACCCACGCACCAAAACTCAAAGCTTGTTACACCATTATTATAATTTCCACAGAGAACCAAAGTAAAACCCCAAGTTAGTCGACATCTTTTAAACCAATAACCAATGCATAGGCTATACACAAAAATAAAATCTATTATTTTTCTTTAAAACACCAACAGTCCAGAGTATTCACAGAAGAAACCATAAGAACAACATTGATACACAATCAAAACTTAAGAAAAACACAGACCTCATGCAATCCTAAGCCAAAAAATCGATTCATAACACAGAGGGACCATAATGGATGGAAAATAAAGGATCCATACCTAGAAAAACTTGCTTCAGGGAAGAGTTGGACTGTATTTTCCTTTGACAACCAAAAATCACGGAGCCTCCACAACCACCAGAGCCAAAAAACCAAATGCAACTATGGCTAGGGTGATGGTATTGAGGGTTGTTTGAGTAACGCGCAATAAATGCACGTTGCTTCCTTCCCCATCCCTATTCAATTCAATGTATAATCCAACCCATACACCATAACATCAACCATTAATTCAACAAATTTCCATTGTTATATCCATTGCATAGTGCGCCACCCTAAGTCGTGTGAAAAACATTTAAATATAAACCATATGCAATAACGTTACCATATATGCCTCACAAAAATCCTTTAATCAAAGTGCATAAGTGTAGCAGCAAGGTTTATACACCTTCTTTTGTCACCACCTATAACCTTAGGGATTGTTCATATTTTTCCTTTTTGTTTAAGATCCCATATCATATTTTACATGAAATCATGTATAAAATAATCAACAATGTTTAATGCATAACATAACACGTGTAAAAAAAATAATCCTTTCATCCATAGTACTGTCATAAATTGCGAGTGACCATCAAAACCATCTAGCAATAACACAATCAACCAACCATCTTATAACGTCATGACAAATAAGAATATGACTTGAATCATCAATAGTAGAAGACTATGTTGGCATCATTATTGTTATCGCTCAGTTTGTAGTTTAGGTCAAGTAGCTGGAAGGTAAGGGTCAAACTGGTGTAACAGGAGCTTCCCCACCCACTATCACCTCGATGGGGGGCTCTTTCTATTTAGGGTGGCTAAGCCCAAGGGAGACGTCCCTAGCAATCTGGGGTTTTGAAAGGTAAAGGCTTAAGGATTAAGGCAAGTTTTTCCCTTCACAGATTACCGCCAGGAAGATAGTCAAATGAAGAAGAACCATAGAAGAGGCACCTGCTTGCGAGACAAGACAATGATGATACTAGTACGTGCAACAGTGGTTAGTACTTCATTAATCAATGACTATCAACATTTAATATACATGAGCATAAATAGCAGTAAATATTGACGAAGTCAATGTTTGCAATAATGGCAATGGCAAATTAAATTTACTTGTTAATAAATACCAAAATGATATAGCATCCAATAAAAATGATTAATTCTTGAATCAACTCAATGCATTAAATATCATTAATTGCTCATATACAAAGGTTGTTGCGTCACTATGCTAGAGATGACGTCAGCTTTTCTTTTAGGGTTAGTATGGTAGACAAAGAGGTCAACGTTTTGTTATTTGTTCAATGAAAATTATCAATACATCAATGTCTATCATTAGATGACTAAGCCACAGTGTTTTCTATCAATCAAAAGTTCAAAAAAGGCATGACGTCATCATTAATTTGAGGGTTAGTAGACGTTAGGGTTAGTTAGGGTTTCAAATTTAAGAGTTTTGGAAGATTTGTTTTGACACAACAAGCTCAACGTTGGAGAGAAGAACCAATGCCTTAGGGTATTATGGAGTCAAAAGCAAGGGGAAGATCTCGGGAGGATCTAAATCTAAAGACTAGAGAGTTAGGTTCTATGGTGCTGCAATGGCAGAGCCCTAGAATCAAAACCCTAAGGGGAGGAGGCTCATTCCGGTGTTGCTTAAGCAAGGCCTCATGCTCCTCCCTCTTTATTTAAATATTCTTGGAAAAACGGATAGCTTTAAAACACAAATCTAAGGGTGAAAAGTGTTGCAAGAGCAAGGCCCTTCAAACCCTAAAAAGTCAAAACCCTAGGTGTAGAATCAACTAGGCCTAGGACATCTTCTTTCTTCAACTTATGTTTAAATGCTAACTCAAAAAAAGGAGGATTAGTGTAGCAACGGCTAGGCTATATCTTCCTTAATCAATGGCTAAAACAAGTTTCTCAATTATGGGGACATATAGAAAGGACCTACTTGTGTGCTTGCTACCTAGGGTTTCAAGATTAAGCAATATAATAGCAATGAAATAGCAAATGCAACAGATTTAGCCTACAACCATTCATTCAAGAAGTTTTGCATGAAAAATACACTTACAAATCATGAAGAGTGCTCATCAAACCCTAGTTGTAAACCTTCCAATGAGAGAAACACCATAAAAATGCCAAGAACAATCCTCCACAAGAGTTGCGTCTCACTTTCAAGA
>JASDQU010029449.1:4119-28820 GCA_032191745.1 Picea mariana | reverse complement strand
CCTATTTATACTAAAAAGAAGCATCTAGAGGAAGATCCTTCTAGAAGCGGAAGCTTCTATTAGGTCTTCTTACATCCGCCTTATTCTATTTTATTGAAAGGTCTTATTAATATTGACCTTTATTACATCCGAATACATTGATCTACCTATGTGCGGGTTAGGACCTTAACAAATATGCCCCAATTAAGGGGTAATGAGCCAATATTAGGGCTTAACATGTGCTTACACGATCTAATCAATGGATGTTTGTTCCATCTAGTTAGGGTTGAGCTATGTTGGGGTCAATTGTTCTCCTATCTCCGAGGTGTCCAAAAATGGTGGAAAATAAGGTCAAAGGAGGTCTACATTAAATACTAGGTGCAATCCAAGGAATGGGGGAAGGTTGAGTTCAAAATAATTGTCAACCACTATCTTGGTGATGGTGTAGGGTCCATAACGGAGTGGACGAAGCTTTCGATGAGGCCTTGTAAGGCATTCTTTCTACAAGTGCAACCAAACTTTGTCTCCCACTTGAAACTTGTGTGGCACCCAATGTTGATCATGGCATTGCTTGTACTTGGCATTGGACATATAACAAATATGTTGAACTTGTTGGAAGATGTTTTGGATCCACTTAATGAAACAGGTGGCTTTGCCAGCTTTAGTTGGAGCATGTGACGAGTCTTCCTGGGTGGCCACAAGGGGTAGTGTAACATCCATGGGACCCAATGGTTGAAATCTAAACCCCACTTGAAAGGGGTTGTGGACTGTTGAGCTGCGTATGTCTCTGTTGTAGCTGTGTTGAACATAGGGAAGACTATCATCCCAGGTGTGGGGGTGCTTGGAATTGTACATGAGCAATATGTGCATGATCCTCTGGTTGACAACCTCGGTTTGGCCATCCGTCTAGGGGTGGAATATAGTGGGCTTGATGAGCTTGGTGTCTAATGCTGACCAAAGGATGGACCAGAATGTGCTAAGGAACCGACTATATCGATACGAGATAATGGTTTGTGGGATCCCAAAGTGTATCCACATGCGTTAAAGAAGATCTTGGTAGTGGCCTTCGATGTAATGCTTTTCTTGCAAGAGGCCAAAATCTTCATCTTGGAAAAATGATCAACAAACACAAAAACATAGTCATTTCTCCACTTAGTGGATAGAAGACCTGACATGTAGTCCATTGAAATGGATTCTGAGGTCCTGTCATGAGTAGGTGGAGGAGTGTGTAGGCCTTGTTTCTTAATGGTCATTTTAACAATAGCATGGGCAGTGCAGGACTAAATATAATTATTGACATCCTGTTGAAGTTTTGGCCAATAGAAATGTCGTTGCAACATTGCCACTGTCATTCTATAATTGTCCTTGTGTCTACATGAACTACACTCTCTTATGATCAGTGTGGATGATTGTCTCCTTCTCAAGAATGAAATTCCTCCACTGGAGGTAGGTTTGCACACTGGAGTATATTTATTTTCCGTAAGTAAGGTACTTACAAATGACATATGATAGTGTCTCACTATGATAGGCCACGGGGTGGCCGTGTTGAGTGATGATTGCACCTATAGCATAATCTGAAACATTTGTCTTGATCTCAAAAGGATGTTGCAGGTTAGGTAATGAAAGCACTAGGGTAGAGCACAAACGTTGATTCAGATTATCGAACGCTTTCTATTGGGATATTCCCCACACAAATGTTTCCTTACCACTACCTTTAGTTATTTGGTTGAGTGCCCATGCAATATGGGAGAATCCCAACACGAACTTTCTATAGAAATTGGTAAGGACTAATAATATTCGAAGCTTAGTGAGTCTTCTTGGGGATGTCCAGTCACGGATGACTTGGATCTCGGTTAGGTCAACATGCACACCGTGTGCATCAACACTGTAGCCGAGATATTGGACCCTATCCATTTCGAATGAACATTTTTCCAAGTTGGCATATAGCTTGTGCTACCGCAGAGTGTGCATAACCTACTGAATATGATGCAAGTTTTTTGTCCAAGTCTTTCTGTAGAAGAGGATGTCATCCAGATACACCACCGCAAAAGAATTAGTGTAATGCCACAAGATATCTTCCATCATCCTCATGAAATTTGTTGGAGTATTTGTCAAACCAAAGGGCATGACCAACCATTCAAAAAGACATTCTTTTTATTTGAAGGCAGTTTTCCATACATTTGTCAGTTCTATTGGGAGCTGATGGTATCCAGACTTTAGATCAATCTTACTAAATTATTTGTCTCCTTGAGCTGATCAAGGAGATCATCAATTCGTGGGATCAGGTATTGGTTCCTGATTGTAATTTTATTTAGGGCCCGGTAATCAATGCAGAGTCTCCAAGTCCAGCATTTCTTCTGCACCAGCATGATTGGGCTTCCATAGGGTGATGAGTTGGGTCAGATGTGCCATTTGTGGAACAATTCTTGGATCTGACGCTTGATCTCCTCATTTTATAGCAGAGAGCAGTGATAGACTGACCCATTCGGTAGAGGTGCACTGGGAGTCAGATCGATGGGATTCTTGACATGAAAGTGCAAAGGTACCCCAATAGGTGATGAGAAGATGTCTTTGTATTATTCCATGATCTTATCCACTTGCTTATGCTACGTGGAGAGGTTGTTCATGGAGGCCATGAATGTGGCTGCAACCTTTCGATCACTCTGAGAGTGAATCATGAAGAATAAAAACTTCTCAGTCTGAGAAATGACCTTCCTGCATTGCTTGGTAGAGATCACAAAAACAAAACTAGGTGGGACTGCCTTGGGTACCTTGTGCAATTTCTTGTTCAAAGTAATAATAATAATGTGAGACCTAGACTCATATACAACATTCAGATCAATCTTACTAAACTATTTGTCTCCTTGAGCTGATCAAGGAGATCATCAATTCGTGGGATCGGGTACTAGTTCCTGATTGTAATTTTATTTAGGCCTTGGTAATCAATGCAAAGTCTCCAAGTCCAGTCTTTCTTTTGCACCAACACGATTGGGCTTCAACAGGGTGATGAGTTGGGTTGGATGTGCCCTTTGTGGAGCATTTCTTGGATCTAACACTTGATCTCCTAATTTTCTAGTAGAGAGTAGTGATAGACTGACCCATTTGGTAGAGGTGCGCTAGGAGTTAGATCGATGGGATTCTTGACCTGATAGTGTAAAGGTACCCCAATAGGTGATGAGAAGATGTCTTTGTATTCTTCCATGATCTTATCCACTTCCTTCTGCTACATGGAGAGGTTGTTCATGGAGTCCATGAATGTGGCTGCAACCTTTTGATCATTCTGAGAGTGAATCACAAAGAATAAAAACTTCTTAGTCTGAGAAATGACATTCCTGCATTGCTCGGTAGAGATCATGGAAACAAAACTAGGTGGGACTGCCTCGAGTATCCTATACAATTTCTGGTTCAAAGTAATAATAATACTGCGAGACCTAGACTCATATACAACACATGACATTTCCATAAATAAGATTGGAGAAAAAGAACATCACAAACTTCAAGAGGAGAAACATCACACAATACCTTATCTTTGAATGGCTTCATGCCATACGACATGTGACATTGTTGGCTAATGCGAAGATCACTTCCTTGATGGAGCCATTCAATGGTGTAGGGTTGTTGGTGTGGCATTGTCGACAGGGATAGTTGCTTGACGACTTATGATAAGATGAGGTTCTTCTCACTACAACTATCAACGATGAAGTGCAATGGAGTGTATTTTAACCACATCTATGAATGAAAGAGGTGCTCTCCTTCCTTTGACTCATTAGGCTTGCCAGGTTGGATCTTGGTGGTAGCAACGATAGCACTGGGTTCGACGTCAATGATCTGTCTCCCCTTTTCTTGTTCAGACTTAGAGTCAGAACCCACATCTCATTCAGAGGTTCTTACCTCATCCACCATTGACTTCTTTGAGCAAAAATCAATAGTATTATGCTAGGGGCTCTTATAAAGTCGCACCACTTCCCGATATCTTTCTTTGTCTTCCCATTGTGCTTCTTTTCTTGCATCTTGGATTGGTTGTTCTGATGTTTCTCATATTTTCTCTATCCTTTTTTTTACAGGTTGGGGCTTCCCTTGCCCTGCTTCTGCTGTGAGGGGTTCCTAGACTCAAATTGTCGCAGCTTTTATTTTAGCTTCTGCTCGATTTTGACAGCATATCAATAGGTCGTGCCCAAGGATAAGATGTCCAAAACTCCATTTCTATCTATATTTATCTATGCATACTCAGTACTTGAGCACGATATTTCTCTCAAAATATTTTATACCCATTTTGGTGCACAAGGTATGTGAGACATTAGTGAACTTTGGCATTGTTTGGTCTCTTTCCTACTACATTGTGATCCATATTGTATACAAGTCGTCATAAATTCTAACAAGGTAGTATTGTTCCTTAATAGAATCCCTAAAGGAACCCCAAGTGGGTATAACTGCAAATAATGTGGATCCCTCTATTTCATTTTTCTCATGTAGAAAGTCTCCCACCAATTTTTGACATGAGGATGACCTTGAGGAGTGCAAACATAATATTTTCTCTATTCAAAAAGTTGTGGACAAAAAAATACCCTTCTAGAAGGTGTAACCATTTATCTACGGTATTGAAATCTATTTGAACTTCAAATATAGGAATATCAAAGTTGATATGTACCCTGAAGTGGGTGGCACTTCCTCTTGAGGTGGATGCGTCACTTGTCAACAATCATTGAAGGATTTGTGCAAAGTTATCCATCATCTCATTCCTTTGTCGCTCAAGGGATTCCTCGAGAAACATTTTGAAAGTATATCATGTCCCATCATATTTCTTTTCACCCGCCATTGATTGTTTCTTGGGTGTGCGAAAACCATTTTCCTCAAGAGAAACAAGTTCAATACCCAACTCTCTATACCCTGACTGATCTAGATGGATATTGGTGGCCACCCACCTATTCCAACTGGTTCCTCGTGTCCATTTTTGTTCAACATGTCTTTCTGTACTGCTTTATAATTGTGAGTTGTACACTTCTTGTGTTGCCTGAAGCCTCACACATTCTCCAGGTAGATACAGGTGGCCTCTCACCTAATCCAACTGGCCTATTTTGTATGTTTTCATGTCAACACATCTTGTCATACTTTCAAGGATTTTTTGAGGCTGTAATTTTTTTTGTTTTGGCTCGCCATAGTTAGACTGTAGATGCAGTCAAAGTCTAACAACAGAATGTGTAATTATTTGAAATACCTTTCCAACAATCTATCACGTGCCTAAAATAGAGGTCGTATTCAAAATTTATGACCCTAGGAAGTTGAGGTACCAAATTACACCAACTCACCCATATGGCCCACATGAATTTTGGTGTTTCACCTTCTAGGGTTAGGTTTTTGGATGTCTAGGGTTTTGGCATTCATGAGTAATATGAAAGGGGCCTATGGAGCCTCATTTTAATCTATTCTTCTCAGACGGATGCGTGTAGCAACCACATCTCTTCTTAGAGATAGCTACCACCATTCAAGCAAGTTTTAGTTATGCAGTTTTACAGTTTCAGCCTATTTCATTATCTAAAAGAAGATATTTTTCACTGAATATTTGTGTTATTATTCCTATCCGTGTGTTTATGGTATTCAGTCTGTAATCAGTTCATTCCACTCCTAAATCTAGATCAGTGGTATCAAAGTGGTCTACTCTTCATTTATTTTTCTTCGTGCATGTCCCCGACAAGGTCTGGGTATAATAAGTTGGGACTCAAACCAATCGAGCCATTACCATATCGGTCACGCTAAGTCCAACAACAACCCATGGGAGATGAAAAGAAAGATGATGGAGCAGGATATCCTATTAAAATGTTGCTTGAGGAAGCCCTCACACGACAAAGAAACAAAATGATGGACAACTTCATGCAGATCCTTCGACGATTTCCCACAGGAGCATCATCCTCATCAGGCAGCCATGCAACCCCCTTCAAGGTACAGGTAAATTTTTATATTCCATTATTTGAAGCACTGGTAGATGTGGATGTTGTAGATAAATGGTTAAATCTGCTCGAAGGATATTTTTCGGTCCACAATTTTTTTGATCAGGAAAAGATCACTTTTGCACTCCTCAAGACTGCTCTCCATGTTAAATACTGGTGGAATACCTACTCTAAGAAAAGGGTCGTGGAGGAATCTACAATTTTTTTGGTGGCCCCTACATGGGATTCCTTAAGGGACGCCATTAAAGAACAATACTACCCTGTTGGAAGCTATGAATACCAATACACCAGATGGACCACCCTATGTCAAGAAAGGGACTAGACAGTACCAAACTTCACCAATATTTTTCATACCCTCCACACCAAATTGGGTATCAAATATTTTGAATGTCATCTGGTGCTTAAATACTGCAACTGCTTGCATAGATACATTCAAACGAAAATGGATTTCCTATACATCACCTCATTGGGCAAAACTTCTAGATACGATGTTAATATCGAGAAAAAATTTAAGCAGAAACGACGAGAGTTTGGATCTGAAAACCCCTCACAGCCGAAGCAGGGAAAAGGCACCCCCAACCCACACAGCAGAGGAACAAGTCATGATGGCTGCCCTCAGGAAAATTCATCCAAGACACAGCAAAATAATGGAAATGAGAAGACAAAGAAGGACACAGGAAAATGGTCTGAGTACCATAAAATTCCTTGGCACAACACCGATGAATTCCGCTACAAGCAGTCCCTCGTGGTCGAGCTGAAGGCTTCTTAGTCAGAGGTCAATTCTGATTCTGAGTCAAATCCTAAAGGAGGGAAGTGGATTATCAATGTTGAACCCATTTCCACTATCGCTACCACCAAATTCTGGCCAAGCGAACCAAAAGAACTAGAGGAAGGGGAACCCCTCTTTCACTCACAGATATCGGTCAAGGGGGCTCTAATTCACTTCATTGTCAACAATGATAGTCAGAAGAACTTGATTTCAGCAGAGGTCGTCAAGCAGTTGAACCTACCAATGACACCACACTTGCAACCCTACACCATCTGCTAACTTCTTCAAGAAAGAGATCTTCGTGTCAGCCAACAATGTCGTTTGTCCTATGGCATCAAGCCTTTCAAAGATGAGGTACTATCTGATATTTATCCCCTTGAAATTTGTGATGTTATTTTAGGACAACCATATTTGTGGAAGCGTCATGTTGTGTATGCGTCTAGACCCTGCAGTGTTATTATTACTTTGGGTAGACAATTGTACAGGATCCCAAAGGTGGCACCGCCTACTGCTATTTTTTTAATCTCTGCTAAGAAATGCAGTAAGGTCATTTCACAGACTGGGAAGTTCAGCTTCTTTTTGATCCGTTCTCACAGTAAGAAGAAGGTTGTCACCACATCTATGGCCTATACACAACACCTCTCTTTGCAGCAGAAGAAAGTGGATGGGATCGTGGACGAATACAGAGACATCTTTGTCTCACCCATAGGGGTACCGACACACTGCCAAGTCAAGCATCCAATTGATCTGACCCCCAACGCACCTCTACCTAATGGACCAGTCTATCAATGCTCGTTGATGGAGAATGATGAAATCATGCAGCAGATGCAAGAGATTCTTCAAAAGAGCCACATCAGACCCAACTCCTCCCCTTGTGAAAGCCCGATTTTACTAGTGCAGAAGAAGGATGGGACTTGGCGACTTTGCATTGATTACATATCCTTAAACAAAATCACAATCAGGAACCACTATCCCATTCCCAAGATTGATGACCTTCATGGCCAATTCAATGGGGGAAATTTCTTCAGCAATATTGACCTGAATTTTGGCTACCACGAGGTTCCCATTGAATAGATGTCTAGAATACAACCTTCAAGTCTATGGAAGGTCTCTATGAATGGCTAGTCATGCCCTTTGGCTTAACAAATGAACCAACCACTTTCATGAGGTTGATGGACGATGTATTGAGACCCTTCACCAAATCCTTTGTGGTAGTATATTTGGATGACATCCTCATCTTCAACAGAACATGGGAGGAGCACATGCGGCATATTCAGCAGGTTTTGAGCACTCTACAAAACCACAAGCCTTATGCCAACTTGGAAAATGCTCTTTTGGAATGAACAAGGTCCAATACCTGGGCTACATTGTTGATGAGAATGGGGTACATGTTGATCCAGCTAAGATCCAATTCATCTGTGACTGGCTAGCCCCAACCACACTAACCGAGCTTCAGAGCTTCATAGGACTCACCAATTTTTACCGACGGTTCGTGTTGGGATTCTCTCATATTGCCTGGGCCCTCATCTAGGTGACCAAGGATGGTGGTAGGGCCAAGTTTGTGTGGGGGAAGGAGAAACAATGAGCATTCAAATATTTGAGACATCATTTGTGCTCAGCTCCAGTACTCTCCTTGCCCGATCTGCAACAACCATTCGAGATTGAGACTGACGCATATGACTATGTTGTGGGTGTATTCCATTCAACACAGGCATCTGGTGGCATACCATAGTGAGACACTCTTTGATATTGTCCGTAAATACCCCACCTATGAAAAGGAAATGTATTCCATTGTAAAAGCATATTGTCAATGTAAACATTAAATTCCAGAGACAATCATACACATTGATCATAAGCCTCTGTAGTTCATACAAACACAAGGGAAATTGCAGAACGACCGCCATCAGAAGTGGTCCACCTACCTGCAACAGTTCCATTTCAACATCAAGTATAATACAGGTATCTCCAATCGTGTCGCTGACTGCCTTAGTCGACCTCCTATGGATGCACTTACCACTATGCTCCATTCCTATGGACATGAAACATCGAAGTGGCCCCAACTTTACCAACAATATCCAGACTTCGCCACCACATATCATCTCTTGGGTATAGGTGCCATTGTCACTGATTTTTACATTCAGGATGGAATCTTATGCCACCTAAGCCATCTCTGTGTTCCTACAAGCGAGCGTGCAAAGCTGATTTGGGAAGCCCACTACAATCAGGTGGCAGGACATTTTGGCGTAGAGAAAACTGTGGTCATCCTTGAGAAACATTTTTATTGGCCAAAACATTGATTGGAATTCAACAAGTATATCAAATCTTGCACTGCTTGCATCATTTCCAAGTCAGACATCAAGAAGTTGTTGATGAATGCAACTATGTGAGACATTCTCCAGCTTACAAACCTGTGAGGTGTGGATCATTGCAACTATGTGAATCCTTTCTCTCAGCTTACAAACCTAAGAAAAATCCCCTAAGAAGGGTTTGTGTTTCTTTCCTAGGATAGAGCTAGGAACGCAGAGATGACCTCCTCCATGAAGAGAGTGAGAATAACTCCAGATGATTATCTAGTAGGAAAAGAGATCTGATGAGTTGGACGTGTCTGTGGTTGAGCACAAGGTGAACGTGTGAAATACCAAAAGTGTTGGGCACATTGTCATGTGAACATAAATGAATATGATTTGATAGCCTCCTTTGAGAAGCAGAGTTGACGAGAAAAATCCAAATGATTATCCTCTGTGAGGCAGTGGGAATAGAGATTTGTAGAGAGAACATGCATGTGGATGAGCACAGGTGACCGTATGTAGATCTGGTTCTTCTGTGTAATGCAGAGAGATAGAGCTATGACATCCATATGGATGTTCCCCTAGTAGGTGTATCAGATCCTTTGCTATATTTTGTTCAAGATCCAGACCTTCCTGTAACCCTAATTGTTATATAAAGGGTACAGGTTGGCTCCACCTTAATGTGATTAATAATAAATGTAAAAGATAATTAATATTGTTAATATTAATTATAATAATAACAATAAATTATAAAGTGACTAAGAGAGGTCGGCCCTATTGAGCCAATAGATGCCTTTATTGATTGGTCAAGTCTAATATAAGTAAGGTATGATTCCCCATTGTGGAATAATATCTTCCTTGTGTGTTTGGAAATTACAACAAATACATCTCTTGGTAAAAGGTGCACACCTCTCTTGGGCACTAGTCTTCTAGGGCTTAAGCACCCTTTTGTGTGCTAAGTCTATCTTGTTGGTGAAGGTCTTTCTCTTGAAGATTATAGAAAAGGATTTGGTTGGGTTTTCTTTCCTTGTTGAGAAGGGTTTCCCAGGATACTTCTTGTGTTCTTGTGCATGGTGTTTCTTCATGTGATCTTGGTTGCTGCAACATTATTGTTTATGGTTAAGTGAAATGAAAAAATGGAATGAACTTCATGCTTAACCTAGCTTATGAAAAATCAACATGGTATCAGAGAATAGGTCTTGAAGATCCCATTGCACAAGCATTTTCCAGCTCCTTCTCTCACTCATCTACAGAAACCGTACGACCCTCCTAGGGCTTCCATAAATTTTGTACGACTTCCTCTCCTGAGAACTTTCACCACTCAAAACTTGGACGCTTGAGCTGAAAATACATAAAAGGGTACATACTCCTTCAACGCACCTCCAACAAGTCTCAGATCAAAATTCTAGGCATTTTTAATTTTTGGCCCTAAGGGTTTCTAGGGTTTCACCAAAATTATCTAGAAAATCCTAAAGTACATTTATGCAAACTTCTTGAAGAAGCTCCTCAGCTTACTAGGGCTACCATATTTTTCAAGGCTTATTGTTGGTAGTCATAATCCCAACAAAACCTAAAAGTTCTACCCTAGCCTAACCGTTAGGTTTTCTAGCTTAGTTGACAAGGGTTTGTGAAGATGAGAAAAATCGTGATGGGAAGCAAGCTTAGCACAAGACTCCAAAACAATGAAGACATTAACATCTCAACACTCTTAGGTATGGTTCCTATAAATGAAAATACTTGGATAATTGATAGTGGTGCCTCCAAGAACATAAATGATATTAGAAATCATCTAACACACTTCATTGAGAAAGAGACACATCTACATGTTGTTCTTGGAGATTATTCTAGATATAATGTAAGAGGAGTTGGAACTTCCACCTTCCAACTAGATTCAAATATGCAACTTAAACTAGAGGAAGTTCTATATGTACCCAGAATGAAAAGAAACCTTGTCTCTATTTCGTCCTTGGAAGAAAAAGATTACAAAATCACTTTCTCAGAAGGAAGAATACTTACATGGCACAAAGACTCTCATATAAGATATTCCAAAGTAGTTGGTGTCAGAGAAAACAACTTGTACAAGTTGACCATCAAACCAGTTCAAGCCTTACTACATGACACTATCAACTTGAGTGAGTTATGGCATAGAATACTTGCCCACATTCATTATAGAGCTCTTCCAAATCTAGGGAAAATGGTAGCAGGTCTACCAGAGATCCAGATCCAGCATAAAGATGTTTGCAAAGGTTGTGCCCTTGGAAATAATTTAAAGGATCCTTTCCTAGCAGTGACAAGAGATCCAAGGAAATATTGGACTTGATACATTCATATGTATGTGGGCCAATGATGGTTGCGTCCTTAAATGGATATTTATACTATGTACTCTTCATAGATGATCACTTCAAGAAAACTTGGATTTACTTTCTAAATAAAAAATATGGAGTCCTTGCCAAATTTCAATAACTCAAAACTCAAGTTAAAAACCTGACCAGAAGAAAAATCAAAGTATTAAGATCAGACAATAGAGGTGAATACACCTCAAAAGAATTTAATAGTTTTTGTATTGAAGCAGAAATCAAGAGGGAGTTCACAGTTCCTTACAACCCTCAACAAAATGGGGTTGCTGAAAGGAAAAACTGAACTATCATTGAGGAAACTAAAGAAATGATACATGATAAGAGTCTACCTATGACTCTATGGGCAAAAGCATGTATGACATCAATATATGTTCAAAACCATAGTCCTCATCAGATCCTGGAGAATACTACTCCAAAAGAAGCTTTCACCAAAGTAAAACCTGAGATCAGACACTTCAAAATATTTGGATTTCAAGTGTACCTTGATGTACCTAAAGAAAAGATATCCAAGCTAGAACCTTTAGGAAGAAAGGGTACATTTGTAGGATACATTGAATCTTCAAAGCATACTGAATCTACATCCCAGGTCATAGAAAAATTGAAGTAAGCAGAGATGTTACCTTTGAAGAAGAAGTAGGCTTCCAAAAATCCAGAGAGGCTCAGATGGAAATTGACAGAGAAACAATACCTTCTCCCCCTTCAGTAGTTCAGAGGGAGAAAAAAATCATTACAGATAAGTCAACATCTCCAGTTGATCCAGTAGATTATGATGCCCCAAGAAACCTACCTAGAAATGTCACATCTGGACATAAGAGACCTGCTTGGGCTCATGAAACCTTAGAAGAAGCAGAAGGACATAAAGCTCCACAAGGAGCGATCAGAGAAATAAAGATACCAAAGAGATTCTCAAGCTACCTTTCAGCCATGTCCCACATTATTGATTCAAAGCCATCCTGTCATGGAGAAGCTGCATGTGAACAAGTTTGCAAGATTCCATGACTGAAGGATACCAATCTATATTAAAAAATGATGTATGGGATGTTGTTCCAAGACCAGAGGGAAAGTTTGTAGTGACTTCCAAATGGATTTACAAAATCAAACATGTTGTCGATGGAAGCATTGAAAAATACAAAGCAAGATTCGTGGCTATAGGGTTTTCACAAATACAAGGAGTTAACTATGACGAGACGTTTGCACTAGTAGCCAGATATACCTCCATCCGATCTATCATTGCACTAGTTACTTCCATGGGTTGGAATCTACATTAGATGGATGTAAAGAAAACTTTTCTCAATGGTGAAATTGAGGAAGAAGTTTATATTGAGCAACCAGAAGGTTTCATTATGCACAATGAAAAATCTCATGTATGCAGGTTGAAGAAAACCCTATGTGGCTTAAAACAAGCACCACGTGTTTGGTAAGAGAAAATGGATGGATTTCTAATGAGTTTTGGGTTCAACAAAAGTTCAACTAACCCAAACTTGTATTATCACATTGATGGAAATTTGTGTATGATCTTAGTCCTATATGTGGATGACATTTTCCTCACTGGTTCAAAAAGACTCATTGCAGAATGAAAACAAGCCCTGACTACCAAATTTGAAATAAAGGATTTGGGCCTAATGCATTATTTCTTAGGACTAGAAGTATGGCAGAGAAAAGATGATATTTTCCTAAGTCAAGGAAAATATACTATGGAGATACTAAAGAAGTTCAAAATGACAAATTGCAAATCCATGCCTAATCCAATGGTAATTGATTTAAAGAAAATGAGTGACAATGATTCATAAAATGTAGACTCACATTTATATCAACATCTTGTTGGATCTTTGATGTATTTGGTTAACATCAAACCAAACATTTTCTATGCAGTAAATGTGCTTAGCCAGTTTCTGAGCCAACCAAAACAAACACACTCGATAGCTGCAAAACACGTATTGAGATTCTTACAAGGCACAATTGGTTATGGCCTAAGATATGTAGCCAATGTAGACTTAAGCTTGGAAGGTTATGCCGATGAATATTGTGAAGGAAGTGCAGTAGACAGAAAGAGCACTTCAGGTTGTTTCTTCACCTTAGGATCAACCACGGTTTCCCAGTGTAGCAGAAAACAAAGCTCTGTAGCCTTAAGTACAACAGACACATAGTACATTGCACTGAGTTTGGAAGTTCATGAATTTGTATGGCTTCACAAACTTTTGACAGACTTGTTCAATCCTGAAATGAATCCGACGACTATTCATTGTGACAACCAAAGTTGTGTAAAGCTCTCCGAGAACCCAATGTTTCATGACAAATCGAAACACATTGAAATCAAGTATTACTATATCAGACATGGTGCAGAGGATGACAGTACATGTAAAATAACTATCTACTCATGAACAAATTTAAGATATCTTCACTAAACCACTTTCCAGAACAAAGTTCGAGTATTTTCGTGAGATACTTGGCCTAATGGAAAATGCCTCCCTAGCTGAGAGGGAGTGTTGATGAATGAAGCTATGTAAGACATTCTCCAGCTTACAAACATGTGAGGTGTGGATCATTGCATATATGCGAAGAATTTCTCTCATCTTACAAACCTAAGAGAAATCCCCTAAGAAGGGTTCGTGGTTACTACCTGGGACAGAGCTAGGAATGTAGAGATGACCTCCTCCATGAAGAGAGTGAGAAGAACTCTAGATGATTATCCAGTAGGAAAATCATTCTGATGAGTTGGATGTGCTTGTGAATGAGCCCAAGGTGAACATGTGGAATCCCAAAAGTGTTGGGCACATCATCATGTGAACAGAAATGAAGATGATGTGATACCCTCCTATGAGCAACAGAGTTGACAAGAAAACTCCAGATGATTCTCCTATGTGAGGTAGTGGGAATAAAGATCTGTAGAGTGGACATGCATGTGGAGGAGCACAGGTGAATGTATGTAGATCTGTTTCTTCTGTGTCATTCAATGAGCTAGAGCTATGACATTCCTATGGATGTGCCCCTAGTGGGTGTATCAGATCCTTTTTTATATGTTGTTCAAGAGTAAGACCTGCTTGCAACCGTAATTGTTATATAAAGGGTACAAGTCGACCCCACCTTAATGTGATTAATAATAAATGTAAAAGATAATTAATATTGTTAATATTAATTATAATAATAATAACAATAAATTATAAAGTGACTTAGAGAGGTCATCCCTATTGAGCCAATAGACGCCTTTGTTGATTGGTCAAGTCTAATATAAGTAAGGCATGATTCCACATTGTGGAATCATATCTTCCTTGTGTGTTTGGAAATTACAACAAATACATCTCTTGGTAAAAGGTGCGCACCTCTCTTGGGTGCTAGTCTTCTAGGGCTTAAGCACCCTCTTGTGTGCTAAGTCTTTCTTGTTGGTGAAGGTCTTTCTCTTGAAGATTATAGCAAAGAATTTGGCTGGATTTTCTTCCCTTGTTAAGAAGGGTTTCCAAAGATACTTCTTGTGTTCTTGTGTATGGTCTTTCTTCTTGTGATCTTGGTTGCTGCAACATTATTATTTATGGTTAAGTGAAATGCAAAAATGGAATGAAATTCATGCTTAACCTAGCTTATGAAAAAGAAACAGAAGGAAGGCTTATACATCCCTCTTCCTATTCCTAAGAAGTTGTTGGAGTCCATATCTATGGATTACGTGTCTGGTTTGTCGTCCACCAAGCACAGAAATGACCACATGTTTGTGGTCGTTGATCGGTTTTTGAAGATGGCCATCCTCACAACCTGTAATAATATTGTCACATCAGCTGATATTGCCAAGCTCTTCTTCGAACGAGTTTGGGTTCACTTTGGGATACCACATATCATCATCTTCGATCGAGACAACAGCTTCCTCACCACCTTTTGGTCGACTCTCTGGTCTCTGTTGGATACCAAGCTCACAAAATCCACTTCTTTCCACCCCCAAAATTGATGGCCAAACCAATTTCGTCAATCAGATGATTATGCACATCCTGTGCATGTACAATTCTAAGCATCCCCATAGATGGGACGAGAGTCTCCCATGTTTCCAACACAGTTACAACAGGGTTCTCCATAGTTCCACCAACCATAACCCATTTTAGGTGGGTCTAGGATTCCAACCCTTCGGACCCATTGATGTTGCACTTCCTCTTACCACCACATAGACAGACTCTTCTCCTGATCATTCTGTGGTCGAAATATCCACCAGATTCATTGAGTAGATTCAACACATCCGCCAACATGTCTAGGAGATTTTTCACAAATCCAATGCTAAGTACAAGCAGTGCCATGATAAACACAGGGTACCACACCAGTTTCAGGTTGGTGAAAAAGTCTGGTTACATTTGCAAAAGGAGCGTTTCACTGGGCCCCATCGGAAGCTTTGGTCACTTCGTTATGGGACTTACACTATCACCAAGGTTGTGGGTAGCAATGCTTTGGATCTCAACACTCTAACCTTCCTTGGTCTGCATCCAGTATTCAATGAGGACCTCCTTCGCCCATATCTTCCACCCTTATTGGACACCTCTAAGATCGTCGAACAACTGACACCAACAGAGCTCAACCCTGACTGCATGGAACAAGCATCCACCAATCAGATAGTGGACACACAAGTCAAGGGCACTCTCCACCAACTGATCCAGCTTTATCAGTTTGTCAAGGTAGGGAAAATTCTACACCAAGGCAAGTGGCTCACCCAAGGCCAAATCCAACAAAAGTTTACTCACCTGATGGGGGAACTCAATGCAACGGATACCATTTCTTCCTAAGGGGGGAGGATTGATCCATATGGATATTGGTGGCTACCCACCTATTCCAATTGGCTCCTCGTGTCCATTTTTGTTCAACATGTCTTTATGTACTGCTTTATAATTATGAGTTCTACACTTCTGGGGCTGTCTGAAGCCTCACACATTCTCCAGGTGGATATGAGTGGCCTCTCGCCTATTCCAACTATCCTATTTTGTATGTTTTCATATCATCACATCTTGTTGTACTTTCAGGGTTGTTTTGAGGCCCTAAACATTGTTTTTTTGGCTCGCCACAGTCATATTGTAGACGAAGTCAAATTCTAACAGCAGAATGTGTATTTCTGTGAAATAAATTTCCAACGGGATATCATACACCTAAAATGAAGATTGTATGCAAAATTTATGACCCTAAGAAGTTGAGGTACCAAATTACACCAACTTACCTATAGGGCCCACATGACTTTTGATGTTTCACCTTTTAGGGTTAGGTTTTTGGATGTCTAGGGTTTTGGAATTTAGGAGTAATATGAAAAGGGCCTATGGAGTTGTTAGAATATAATGGATGTTCTCATTTTACCATCGACAATATCACTATTGTCACCCAACCATAGGCCGAACCCACCCTCCAAGCATCTTAACCTTGACAGAGAATTACTCTGGAAGCAAACCCTAGGCTAGATAGCCAAACAAAGGGTAGTGCACCTTTCCCCAAGGATAGTGCACCAAACAAGAGTTGATCAGATATTCCAAACCATAACTAAGAGATATTCCAATCCAAAACTGAAATCTGTTAGTTGCAGCAACTGCAACGACATCTCTCCTCCAAACTTGTGCACAAACTAGGCAACTGCAATGTGCACAAGTGCTGCTCTGCAATTCTGAGAATGCATGCCAGAATGAAGACTCGCCTCCTGTATTTATACTAACTCTGGCTAACTTCCTGGGCCAACTTCACATTCTGGGTGTCTATTTACTTAGTATATAATATTTCTTCTGGCTGAATTATTCTCTTGTAGGCTAATAACCTAATACAAATTATCCTCTTAAGCCAACTTGTCTTCTAAGGTTATTAGCCAACTCATTAGGGTTTCTTCTTGCTTCCCGAAATATTCTATTCTCGTTAGGTTTCCACGTGGAGGTGAATACCTCCCACGACTACCATAATATCAACAGGAGCCTCATTGTAATCCATTCTGCTCAGACAGATGCGCCTAGCAGCCACATCTCTTCTCAAAGATAGCTACCACCATTCGAGCAAGTTTCAGTTCTGCAGTTTTACAGTTTCAACCTATTTCATTATTTAATAGAAGATATTGTTCACTAAATATTTTTGTTATTCTTCCTATCTCTGTGTTTATGGTATTCAGTCTATAATCAATTCATTCCTCTCCTAAATCCGAATCACTGGCTGCATCAGGGACATACATTAAAAAATGATAAGGAGCATACCGCTCTGATACCACTGATCAAGATTTATGAGTGAGGAGAAATGAAACCAAAGGTTTATAATATTACCAAAGAGAAACATTGAACAATAACATAGATACAATAAAACTTGGCTTCTATTAAATAAGAAATATGTTGAAAACTGTAAAATGCAGACTGAAAACAAGCTTGCTAGAATGGTGGCAGTTTATCTCTGGGAAGAGATGTGACGACTACACTCATTCACTAGAAGATTATCACAATAAGGCTCTAAATAATTTTTTACAATAAACATGAATGAAAAAACCATAGAAATCCAAAAACCTAACCATAGGAGATGAAGCGCCAAAAGTCATGTGGGCCATGTTGGGGTAAGTTAGTACATCAACTTCCCTGGGTCACAACTTTTGCATACGATCTTCGTTTAGGGTGCACGATGGCTCATTGGAAAGGTATTGATGGGAAGATTCATTTAGGGGGATAAATCAAAGCCTTAAACTATCAATGAGGCACTCGATCGTGAAAAAATGTCATTTAGGCCCTCAAAAATGGCCTCGAAAGTTTAGGAACCAAAAACCGCTAAAAATAACAAGTTTCCAAAAAATAAAATTGAGTCAGTTGGACAAGGTGGGTGGCCATTGAGATCCTTCTAGATCAATTGTAAATCAATGGATCTTTGGGTATGGGATAAGAAAAAAAATTATTTTTAAGACTCTTGTTACTCCTATTATTTTATATGGATGTGAATTTTATGGATGCAGTATCTCTAGAGAGTCGTGGAGAAAGATAGAGAAAATCCAAAAGAATTTTATAACCTCGAATCTCAAAATTAAAATAAATACATATTATCCTATCCTCCTCATAGAAGCAATCATTTCCCCCATTTAGAGCACGACTATGACCATATATCTAATGCATAAGAACAAGTTGAACAATATGCAGGAAAAGAGGCTTCCCAAAATTGCTTCAAAATCTATCCAAAACCACCATTGGCTCAAGTGGGTATGACACAAGGATGCTTAGTCTTGGATAAACCATTGGGGAATAAAGGAAGATATCATATTAAAAATAAAGAGTTATAATGAAAAATAAAATTAAGATACCATGAAGTAATCAAAATCTAATCTAGAAGATAAAAAATATCTCTCTATTTTGACAAGTGTAAAAAAGAAGATAAACATTGCTAAAATAATAACTAATTCTCATGAGATCCATAGTGAAATTGAGTATTGGTCAATTCCCAAAATGCCATGGGATGAAATATTTTTTCACCTTTGTGACACTAAGGGGGTTGAATATGAAAAACATTTTTTTCTTAAAATTCTCGACATATACCCCAATTAGATATCAATTTCAAAAGATTTGTCATATGATCCAAAAATATTTAGATGTAAAATTAGTTCTTAAGAAAACATTAACATCCGACCAGATTCGGTAAATTAAGATCGTATGGATATTTGCAAAATAACATGTGAAAACACCTATTTATCCAAAATCTCATAAATTGATAATAACTTGCAAAAAACAAATGCGAACATGGAGAGAAATATTAACAACAAAGATCAAGGCACATTACACATATTTATAATGGTGTTCATCCATCTTGGGCTACATCTTAGGGTTCACTTCAAAATGAGAGACCACTTTATTGATGCTAAAAAATGCTTCTCTTACAATGGCCTTCGGTTTTGTTACTTAAACACAAGTGTAAATGTCAAAATCGACACCGCCTCGGAAAAACAAAACCTTTGACTGTAAACACCCTATACTTCTCTCAAAAAATACCAAAGCTCAAAATATCATCAGCATAAACTCTCTCGGCATGCAAATCGAGACAAACTTTTATCCGGATTATTTTCAGCATGAAATGAGAGCGGAGATATAATAAAGAAATGTACAATTTATATTAATGAGCGAAATGTACAAAACAATAGAAATACATAGTTAAAGACTCGCTATAATGGTGGAAGCTTATCTCTGAGAAGAGATGTGATGATTATGTTCATTAAAAAGAATATGGTTGTTACAATGAGGCTTCAAAGGCCTTTTTAATATAAATAAAATCCAAAATCCTAACCCCGGAAGATGAAAAACCAACAGTTTTGTAGACCCCATTTTGGGTAGTTTGGTGTATCAACTTCCCATGGGTGTAACTTTGACATACAATCTTTGTTTGGGGCACACAATATCTCGTTAGACAGGTATCGATGTGGAGATTTCCTTAGGAATCAATGGTATCCATTGTGTTGGGTTCCAAAGGGAGATGGGGAAGTGTTTGTTGGATCTAAATCTTGGTGAGGTGTTTGCCTTGTTGAAGAAGTTGTGTTGCTTAGCTTGTTGATGACTATCACGAACCTGTTGCTAGCGCGGATGAATCTGTTCAACCACCCTATTGTATCTTAGCTTGACTGGTAGAATGTAGGTACCATTGTAGGTGAAGAAACAATATCTTCTTTCTCTTCTACAATCTTCTTTTGTTGGAAATAAAGGTCTTGGTCCAAGGCTGCAATAGTTGCAGTGTTCTTTTGTTCACCTTTTGAATAGATTATGAAGAGGTTGAATTTTGTAGTATGACAGATTACCTTGTTGAATTATTTTGGTGGGACACTAGTGAGACCTACCTCTGGTATCTTGTAGAGATGACCCCCCAAAGTAACAATGACACTATGGGGTCGAGACTTATAAATAGCATGTCGTTTCCACATATATGATTGGCCCAAAAGAACATCACATACATCCAATGGGGCAACATCACATAATACCTCATCCTTGAAGGGATGGATGTCATATGAAAATCGACACTACTAAATGACACAAATATATCGTCCCTGACGAAGTCACCGGATGTTGTATGGTTGTGGGTGTGGTTTTTTCAACAATCCCAACTGTTTGACGACCTCTGGTAAATGGCCCCAAAAGTTTAGAACCTGAAAAATTGCTAAAAATAGTAAGTTGCCAAAAAATTGTTTTGATCCAGTTGGAATATGTGGGTGGCCACTAATATCAACCCGATTCAATCCTCTCACCTTAGGAATCAATGGTATCCATTGTGTTGAGCTCTCGGGGGAGAGGATCTTGCTGAGTTGCTTGCCTTGCTAGAGAAGTTGCACTACTTAGTTTGTTGAATACTATCACAAACCTGTTGTTGGTGGGGTTGAATATGTTCAACCAACTTGTTGTATCTTGGCTTGACTAGGTAGTGTGTAGGTACCATTGTAGGTTAAGAAACAATATCGTATTTCTCTTCTACAATATGCTTCTTTTGGAAAGAAAGGTATTGGGCCAAGGCTGTAACATCTTTCTGTTCACCTTTTAAACAGATTATGAAGAGGCTTAATTTTACAGTATGAGAGATTACCTTGTGGCACTGTTTTGGTGTGACAGTGCTCAAAACTACCTATGGTATCTTGTAGAGATGACCCGCCAGAGTAACAATGAAACTACGAGGTCGAGATTCATAAATAGCATGATGCTTCCACATATATGGCTAACCCAAAATAATGTCGCAGACATCCAGAGGGGCAACATCGCATAATACCTCATCCTTGAAGGGATGGATGTTGTATGAAAATTGACACTGTTGGCTGACACAAAGATCTTGTCCCTAGAAAAGCCACCTGATTTTGTATGGTTGTGGGGGTGGTGTTGTCGAAAATCCCAACTATTTGGTGACCTTTTCTGAGATGAGTTTCTTCTAGATTTCGCTATCAAAAATAACATGCAGTGGGGTCCCCTTTACCCACATCTTTGAATGAAATATATGCTCCCCTTTTTCAAGATTTGTTGGTTCTTCTAGTTGAATTGTGGTAGTCGTGATAGTAGTAGTGGGATCTGTGTCGATGATATATCTTCTTGCATTATTTTCTGAATCATATTCTGAATCAGGGTTCGACTCATTTTCTTTGATCTCGTCCACCAATGATTTTTTTGAGCGACATTCATCGGTTTTGTGCCAAGGGATTTTTTCGAAATCACACCACTTTCCAATGTCCTTCTTTGTATTTCTGTTACCCTTATTTTCATGTGGCTTGGACTGGTTTTTTGGAGGTTGGTTGTTAGAGCCATCTTTACCATACTTTGATTGTTGCAGATTTGCAGACCCGAACTCCCATTTTTTGAGGTGCCTAAATTTATGCTCGATTTTGACAACATATTGATAGGCAACTCCCAGTGATGAGATGTCCAGGAAACCCATTTCAATTTGGATGTACCTATGCAAAGCCCCACGGTATTTCAGAACTAGATGTCGCTCAGAGTCTTTGATACCCATTTTGGTGCGCAAGGTATGGAAATTATTTGTGAACTCCAACACTGTTTGGCCCCTCTCTTGTCGTAGTGTGGTCCATCTCATGTACTTGTCGTCATAGTTACCAACAGGGTAATATTTTTCCTTGACAACATCCACAAACAATCCCAAGTGAGCTCAGCCCCATATATTCCAAACTCCTCCATGGAAATTTTCTCCCAGTAAGTTTCCTACCAATGTTTGACATGGGGGAGAGCCTTAAGGAGTGCGAAGGTGATATTTTCCCTGTCAAAAAAATTATGAACAGAGAAATAATATTCTAGCAGATTTAACCATTTTTCTAGGGCATCTGCTTCGATCTGACCTTCAAATACGAGAATATAAAAATTAATTTGTACCTTGAAATGATATGTGCCTCCAAAGTGGTCGCTTGACGAAGACATGTTTGTTGTTATCGACAGGTGTTGAAGGATGTGGGAAAAATTCTCCATAATTTCATCCCTTTGTCACGTGAGAGATTGATCAAGCAACATATTAATAGAATTTTTTTCTCTGTCATATTTCTTTTCTTCCACCATAGAGGATTTCTTGGGTGTGAAATATAAATTTTCCTGAAGAAATACAAGCTTAGGACTCAACTTGCTATACTCGTACCTCATCGACGACATACACTGAAAAATGATCAAGAGCAACCTGCTCTGATACCACTGATCCAAATTATTTTTGGCACAAAAAGAGAGCAGAGATATAGTAAACAAATGTACAGAGATATGTTATATATCCAATAATATAAGAGATATCTTTCAGATATATGATCATGAAGACATAGATACAATAATGCACAATTTTTATTAATGAGCGGAATTTAAAAAACTATAGAAATACATAGTTAAAGATTCGCTAGAATGGTGAAAGCTTATCTCTCAGAAGAGATGTGATGGATATGCTCATTCACAAGAAGATGGTTGTTACAATGAGGCTCCAAATAATTTTTTAACATAAAGAAAATCCAAAACCCTAACCCCAGAAGATGAAAAGTCAACAGTTTTGTGGACCCATGTTGCATAGTTTGTTGTATCAACTTCTCAGGGGCGTAACTTTGGCATACAATCTTTGTTTTGGGAGCACGATAACTTGTTGGAAAGGTATCGATGAGGATATTCATTTCACAGGATCAATCAAAGCCCTTTTCCTTCATATTGGTGACTGATCATGAAAAAACGTCATTTAGGCCCTCAAAATTGCCCAGAAGTTTGGGACCTGAAAAAAAATGCTAAAAATAATAAGTTGCTAAGAAATTGTTTTGAGCTAGTTGGAATTGGTGGGTAGCCACTAATATCCACCTGGATGAAACTCTCTCTTGGCATGAAAATACATGTCAAAATGAATCCATTATGGGTTCTTAGCATGAAATATTTTGTTTTTGCAATGGCATGAGTGCTTGGCTTATATAGGAGGAGGTCAAGTTCGAATCTTGCACTCTTCAGGATTTTTAACCATCTGATTGATTCACGTCAAAGACCAATTAATTCATTTCTATAACAAGAAATTTGTTTTTACACAATAGTCGTTCTCTAGTAGTACTTCCTTGGCATATATGGGAGGATGTCATGGGTTCAAACCTGCAGACCTCCGTCTTTAAGCTTATAGTTACTACAACATTTTAAATATAATAAAGCACGATAGGCTTTACAAGTGTCATGTAGCTTGGTTAGTTTGAGCATGTGGTTTAAGTCGTTGATATAGTCCTCCGACGTCATGGGTTCAAACCCCCACGATCCCAAACAAACTTTTATACCCCTTAGCCAACATTGGCCAATTGGAGGATGTCATGTGGCAGCCTCTAATTGTTCCACATCACTGCCACCATACACCTAGTCAAACTCTCTATTAGCATGCCACGTGTCATCCATACTACCATGTCATCTCCTTCCATGTCATCACCCTTCCATGTCACCCCTTTCATACTGCCACATGTCATCCTTTTAGTAATGTCCCATGGAATCTGTACAGTCCACATGTCGTGTCTGTACAGTCCAAATATCGCCTCCTAGTGGTGTCACGTGTCCATATGTGATGTTACCACGTCATATGATCATCCCTATCCTACTTCCATGTGGCAGTGTAGTATTCTATATATAAAATAGTATGCATAACATAAATAGTTTAGCTAGAAATGACATAACAACAATGATATAACTAGAAAAATACCATAATAACACCATAGAGAACACCTTGATTAATGATAGTAATGTTCACTTTCCTCTTCGAGGGGGAAACCTCCAATAGAGAAGATATCTATTACAATAATATCTAGGACAAAACTTCTCATACCCTCTACTCCTATTTATACTAAATCTATCTATCCAAAAGAACAATCTAGAGGAAGATCCTTCTAGAAGCGAAAGCTTCTATCAAGTCTTCCTACATTTGACTTATTCTTCCTTATTGCTAGGACTTATTAATATTGGCCTTTACTACATGGAAACATATTATTCTACCTATGTTAGGGGTTAGGAAGGTTAGGTCCCTAACATGTCCTCCCCCTTAAAAGAATCCTTGTTCTCAAGGCTTGAGATGAGGAAATTACTACAGAATGGTAGTTGGTTCCCAAGTGGCATCTACTGGAGTTGTATCTTTCCACTAGAATAACACTTCCTTGATGGTGCGCTGACATAGATGACGCTCACACCAATTCAAAATTGCTTGTGGATACAACCAAATGGAGCATTCTTCATCCAAATTAGGAAGGCTAGTTTGAGTTTGACACTTAGCTCCAATCACCTTCTTTAAGTATGAGACATGAAAAATAGGATGGAGCTTAGAATGATTGGGAAAAGCTAATTGATAGGCCACTTGTCCCACACTCTTGAGAACGGTATAAGGACCATAAAATTTGGGCACCAGTTTCTTACAATGGTCATCCTTGAGGGAAGTTTTCTTCTAAGGTTGTAGC
>JASDQU010029448.1:0-28987 GCA_032191745.1 Picea mariana | reverse complement strand
TATCACATCAAGAATCAACAAGTTCTCCAAATCTTAAAGGACAACCTGACCATGGCATAGAATTGCATGAAACAACAAGCAGATCAACATCATAGTGAAAGAAGTTTTGAAGTAGGGGATTGGGTGTTTTTAAGACTACAACCATACAAACAGACGTCCCTCAAGCAAGCCAAGAAGGATAATAAATTATCAACAAAGTACTATGGCCCTTATAAGGTGTTGCAAAAGATTAGTACTATGGAATACAAATTAGAGTTGCCTACATCTTCATGAGTACACCCAGTTTTCCATGTTTCATGCTTAAAGAAGGTTATAGGCGACAAGATCCCGGTTCAAACTATATTGCCAGAACTTGACGAGGAAGGAAAACTCATATTGGAACCTGAAGCCATCACCGACACAAGAATTCGCCAGCTGAGGAATAGATCCATTTCAGAGTATCTCATTAAATGGAGGAAACTACCGGTTGAAGATTCCACTTGGGAAGATGAGTCTTTTATACAGAAGCATCCAAAGTTACTCAAGCATTACGGAAAACACTTGTCTCAAGGGAAGGGGCATGTTAAGCCCTAATATTGGCTCATTACCCCTTAATTGGGGCATATTATATTAGTAATGTTATTTTATTTATGTCGGCTTTAGGCCATTAGTTGTAATTATACCTCCTCATCTCCTATATATACCAAGGATACATTTTCATTTTGAATCATCTTGTACTTGAACATTTAAGTGGGGTAAAAGGAGGTTGCCCCCTCGAAGAGGATTATTATCTGAAATTATCTCTTTTTCAAGGCGTTGAGTACTTTTTCTGATGTTTTTCTATCCTATATTGGTATTTGGTTTTTAACAACATATTTGATATTATGCTATTCGTTTTGAATTCTTGTATACATAAGTGAATTTAGAAATTGATGCAATCACTAATTTCATTCTTTACAATACAGAGGCAACACAACCATGGGTCCCATTGTATGAAGAAAAAATAATAAAATGGGATAGTGATAGGAAAACATTTAGATGGTTGACTGGTAGAAGCATGCCTTATCCTAATCATTTAAAAGAAAATATGCCAAAAATATGTCCCAACAGTTGGGTGGTTGTCCAGATATAAGAGAAATATGTCATGCCCAGTTGTAGCCCATGTGGAGAAGATTTGGATGCACTAAACATAGGGATTGGGTGCAACAACTATATAATAACCTCTTCAAGTATCACATTCAATTCATAATATTTCACATTTGAATTGTAACATGCATTATGTTTTTATTAATGCTTGATTTTAGGCATATGACATTGTCCTTTGTTTGCATTTTTACAGGTGCATTTTTTCCCATCTATGTGGCCATATGAACATCACTTTCACACCGAGTATGTTGATGATGGACACATCACACAAGATTGTGGAGTGGAGGTTGAGTTCGACCAATCTAGTTGTGCTAGCCACTGTGATCAAAACCTAATAGAGGGGAAGTTAGGTTACATTGGAAAGATACATGAGATCATGCAAGTGGACTTCTCATCTTTTCAATGTGTTATTTTTAGTTGCAACTGGCGGGATACCTTTGACTGGAGAAATGTAAAGGAAGATCGTGATAGTGGGATAATATGTATTAAGTCTAAAAAAATGTGGGTTGAAACTAAGGAGCCTTCTATTTTTCCAAAGCATTGCAACCAAGTGTTTTTTTACATAGATGTGTTGGATGGGGATTGGTGGTTCATACTGAGACATGATCCGAAATAAAAACATATTTTTGAGAACAAAAATGTTATAATGCCAAGTGAGGAAGATAATAAGAGCGATGGAAATGAAGAGTGATATGTAAATGATTTGTTTCAACATTTATATTGTGGATGTGCCATTTTATTATGGGTATCTATAATTGGCTAATTGTGTGTTTTTTTCTTCTCTTTAGGCATTGTCTAAATGTTCTACGTTTTGGTATTTTTTACCAGAATCCGATGATGTAATTTTGGGTGAAATCACAAATTCTCGTTGTTTAAATTACATTTCTGAACTAAAAAACCCCTGGGGAAATTGGATCATGTATACTTAATCATTCAAATATGCATATCCAACAGCTTGCTGGATTTCAACCAAAATTAAACGGATAATGTTTCTAGAAAAGAGCCAAAACGTAGAACGTTTAGACTAAGGTTTCATTTTAAAATTTTGGATATGAAAAGTTAACAACCATCTACAACCACCATTTTGAAATTACATTAAATAGTACAAGCATAAAATGTGGTTTTTATATATTTTTGTTGTCATATTTATTGTTTATTATAACAAATTTATCTTGTATTGTATTAAAATATGTTTATGTTAACCTTTGAATTACTAAGCATTAGTTGAGATATCACAAAATTAATGACGTATTCATATAATACAATAGTAAATATTTATCTTAAACTATATTTTATTTAAAAAAATGATGATATTAAAAAATCAAACCTCAATTTTTATATTGTTTGAAAAAAAATAGAAGTTCAAATAAATATATACTTACTTTGATGGAACTTCTATAGACAATTCCAACAAAATAACTTCTTGCAACATCTACGAGTTCTAGAATCACACTTGTGGTGTTGGCATTACCAGCTTTTATGGCATTCCCAACTCTAAATCCTGCAACTATCATGGCCTTCATATAAACGTATATTAATCGTTCTTTTTACATTCTCCTTGAAATGAATGTCAATATAGGAAGGGCATGGAAATTCTAAAAGATTTTTTTTCTAGAGCCTAGTCACAATTAAGGAGACTTTTAAGGATATGTATTAATCTAACAATATAAAAACCTTTACCAGTTTTACCAATTCTTAAAATACTAATTATAAAATGTTTCGTGATATTCTTGTAAAAATATTCCAATTTCTAAGTATTTGTAGATTTTTTAGAAAATATTGACAAATTATAGAGTAAAATAATTTTATCACATATTAGAATTTGGGTGAATAACTTTTTGAAAAAATAGAAATTAACAAATTATTCTTAGAAGAAACAAGACAAATAACTAAGTTTAGCCCCTAAAGTTTTCCTTGACTATAATTCAACCCTAGAAAGTTTGGATATAAATTGTTACCATTTGATTTTTTCATTCATTAACCAAATCCAATATTTTCATACATTTTAATACAAAATCAACGAAATACATTTTTAATAGAAGATTCAACTAACACTTACATATTTTTACATACTTTTTTAATAGAAGATTCATAAATTTAGAAATAGAGTGAAAAATTGTGAAACCATTTCATCGAAAGTGTATGGATCAAAATTTATTATTAATTTTTATATTTAATATTTTGAATTCAATTAAATAAATTTAATATATTATAATAGTTGGATAATATAAATTAATAAAATATTTGGAAACATTAAAATATAATAAAATATAATTTTTGTGATTTTAGTAAACAATTATATTATAACTTTGTCATGTAATATTTGAATAATAATAAAAAAATAGCATTACTATTACATCATCGTTATTATAATAAATAATTATATTATAATGTTATTATTACAATATATGAAAAATACATAATTATTCAATTAACAATCATTTCACTCATCATATTTAAGTTTTTTTTTTTTTTCTAAAGACGTTTAATAAACATGTTGTATCTTGTTGGACAATAGACAATTCACCTTGAAGAAGAGTTAAACATTATATGACATTAATGGGTATAACATTTTGCAATCACTATCCAAATTAAACGATTTCATAAAAGTAAAGTTAAACATTATATGGAAACTGTAAATTTAAATTAGTGATACATCTATAATTTAATTTGAAAATAAACAAATCATTAATAATGTTAATCATTAACATACTCATAAATTTTTTTATAAATAAAATAGCAACAACCACAACATTATATGAAAAACATAATATACATGAGTGATATACATATCAATATACATCTCAACAAAATTTGCAATAAACATGTCATATATACATCTCAAGTCAAATATAAAACAATCAATATACATATCAATTAGTACCACTACTAGCTAGTTCCACCACATGAGCAAGAGGTATCAATGTTTGTGTTACTAGAGGTAGAGGGTCTATCAGTACCTATTTTAGAAATAAATGACAAAATTTCACCATCAAGATCAAGTTGTGCAACACCCTATGTGAACATAGTGTCCACAACATCAATATCTTGTGACACATGTGGAGGAGGAGGAGGAGGAGGTGGATCAGGGGATGGTGACACATGTGGAGGAGAAGAACAAGGATTGGTGGATGGTGACACAAGTGGAGGAGGAGGAGGAACGATGGATGGTGACACATGTGGAGGAGAAGCATGAGGATCTATGGACAATGACACAAGTGGAGGTGGAGGATGACGATCAATGGATGTTGCAGACACATGTGGGGGAGAAGCAAGAGAATATATGGATGGTGACACAAGTGGAGGAGGAGGAGGATAATTGTATGGTGAAACAAGTGGAGGTGGTGGGGGAGGAGGATAAATGGATGGTGAAACAAGTGGAGGAGGAGGAGGAGCATCAATGGATGGTTTAGACACATGAGGAGGAGAAGCAGGAAGATTGGTGGATGGTGCAAACACATCATGTAGAGGAGAAGCAAGAGGAGGAGGAGGACCATGTGGTGGAGTAGAGGATGTGGATCAATATGGTGATGAGACAGATGGAGTGGAATCATGAGCAACATGAGCATCACCCCTCAAAATCTCGATTAGGTTGATGACACTGACAAGATGACGCATCAATGGCATATATCACGAGGCAGGGTTGTCCATATCATAGACAGCTCTGGTACCCATGATATGTATCATACTAGTGCATGTACCACTTCATGACTAACCATAACACCACTAGATGATCTGCCACATCTATCCAGACTCTCTAATCTGGATTGTGTGGCATGGAGGGTATATGTACTAGAGGCTTCTCTGTTGCCTCCTCCATATCCTCATCATGTTGGGGGAGGAGCATCCCCATCATCTGTTCCAATATTTGAAAAACAATATATAATAGTAATCAGATACTTGAAACAAAATGTTACAATAAACTACATGTACATTGAATAAGACATAAAAATATGCAAGTAGATTTATCAAAACATAACGATAATATTACCTCTCTGATCTAGAGGCTTTGTTGCTATAAATAGTATCTTTGGAAATCCTCTCCAATCCATCCATGTGTATGCATACTGTATAATATCGAGGACATGATTTTCCTCTCTAGCCAAAAAATCACATATCTCCCTACCGACCGAAGTACAGAGCCACTCCAATGGGCCCCTCTTGGGTAACAATTGCCCCCACATGTGCATATGCACATCAATCATATTTATAGGAGGAAAGCAAGATACTATTGGTTGAGTGGCATGAAACCTCTTAAAAAATAATTTAAATAAATATGACACAAATGTGAAGAACATCCTCCCATAAAAAATGGTGTGACAACGATCTAAATCAAAACAAAATTATATCAAAAAAATCTTCGTCCACCTAGTCTACCGGGGCCTTCGCAATAAACTATCTACATAATACATCAAATGGAAAATAACGTACTTCCCATTAGAGATAAAGTGTGACAATGTCGTGAGAATAAGACATAGACACGTAATGTTCTCTGCATGAAATTAATCTATCTACATATTACCACCAAATTGCACCATACATGCATACCTGACATTTGGCCCTCTTACTTGCTATTTTTGCCAAGCCATCACAGAGAAACTCTTCTTAAAAACCTTATTTTTGAAGATGTACGTGCCCTACACCACTACTGCCCACGTACAAATGCTTGATGCACCACTACAACTCGCGTGTGTACACTAGCTGCACCATTACAACCCGCATATACCCACAAAAGTTGCAAAAATTAAAAAGTTGCAAGGAATTCGTTGAGATTACGGGATATTGGGTAGTTTTCCAAATGTCCCACTACTTATAGCCCATCACCCAACCAAATAACTATTCTTTTGTCATATAAAAGGAGGTTTTGGGGTCTCATTCCAAACATAATCATAAGAACAATGAAACTCTGCCCATTTAACATCCCCTCCTTGCCCCAAGAATTTGCAGCCATTTCCCTAGAAGAAGTGTGAGAGGAGAAAGATACGTGGAAGCACAGTTGGAGCTTGGTGAAGAGGATCCCAGACCAGGTTCACATAGTAGACATCGATCTCATTATAAGTAAACATTGTGATATCAATAAAAGGAATACATTTTTTGTCCCAAAATATGATGTGTCAAATATCTATGTTTGATTTATGTTTTATACTAACATCTAACCCATGATTTATATATGAGATGCATGTTTGTAGTTCCTTGTTTATTTGTTGGTGAATGCAGGTCATCCTTGGGAGGAGACTTGTAGTCAGCGGAGTGATCAAACGTGAAAGGATCGACACCGGATTTGGAGTTAAAGGTAGAGTTACCAAATCTTTTCACTTTGTATTTCATGCATGAATGTGGGGTATATTCGGGGTAGCTATAAAAAGTAGGAGACTTTTAGACAGTTATATATGCCTACATGTTTAACCCTAGTGTATTCCATCAGGGGGTTTTCCTGCTATAGTAGAACTGGCGACCATATTGGGGAAACCTCTAGGGTTTTAGGGGGTTTTATGGGTGTTTGATTGGTTTTTACCTTTTGAGTTTCTTTATGTGTCTGTTGAGTCTTTAAGGGATTCTGGTCACCTGTTGGTGCTATACGAGGTCTCCCTTCCCTGTTAGTCTACCTGTTTTTCTTCTTTTTTGAGGAGTTACAGGGGTGTACATGGCATGTAGTGGGTTTGCACGTGTACATACGTGCCCTGCCTTTAGACAACCCACATACATACACAAGCTTCTTAAGTACTAGTAGCGTGCCTCTGTCAAGAAAATTTTTCCTTAAGAAGGGGCAGTCAACCTCTTCCCTGATTGAAGTTTGACTTCTCAGGGTTTCTTGATTAAGTAGAGTGTCTCTGTTTTTATAGTTGAAGCCTGGGTTTGATGTCAGTTTGGTTATATTTTTAAAGATTTATTGTGTTTAGTTCGGAAGGATTTTGGGCAAGTCTTCGAGTCTTTTTTATCATCCTTTTAGGTGTATTTAGGGACTCCCCATGATCCGCAGTGGGCCAGAGGTTAGTTCTCAATCTTTTCTGGTTGTTTTTCACTTTTTCCCCTTTCGCTTGCTTTAAAGAAAAAGAAAAAGAATTCATTTTCAAGTTTCTTATTTGAAGCATAAAAAAAAAATAATAGAAAAGTTTTCATTTCTTTGTTTGGTTAAGTAGTTGGGTTGATTATTTTTTTTGTTATGAGAAAGAGTTATTTTCTTTAAGTTCTTTACTGATTGATTAGAACATAAGTAGCTCATAGTCGAGTGAAATCTCGTTTTAGGTTTTCCTTTAAACGATCTTAGAAAAATTAGTTATGAAAAGTTGGTTAAAGAGTTAGTTACAAATCTTTGTTTGTCAAAAAGAAAAAGAAGTAATTTTTCTTTCAATTTTGCTTGCTTCTCCTTTTTCATCTCTCAAAACACACCACTAGTTTCATTGTCATTTCCTTGACTTAAAACAATCCATCTAAAATTAATGCTAATTTAAAATCAACTAGACTTTATGTTTGTAGGGTCAATCAACTAGTCTAGGCTAGAGCCTTGAATTAGGTTGGAGAGGAAACTCTTCAAGGCTTACAGACAAACATTGGAGTTAGTGCTAGGGAGTGTAAAAAGTCCAGTAAACATGAAAGTTATCTGGGACCCCCCTCTAACACAGGGGATAAACACGAGGTCGTGTGCGGAAAGGTAACAAAGATAACCCCTCCAAAGCCGGACCAAGAGTAGTGGGGAACACATATTGAGGACTTGTCGTGGGATACTGTTGGTTGCATTTTCCACGGAGCTTCATGGATCTCAAATTCGTTTGAGGTCCTTAGTTGTCTTCCGGACCACTTTCTTCTAATACCCTCGGTAGGTTTTGGGCTTAGTTACCCTGCTCATTGTGGTCCACCCAACTGTTGATTGTACTCGCCTAGTGATTGTTCACGAGTTGGCAACCTAGTTTCTTTATCTTAGGGACTTACACAAGTGACTACGGGGGTATACCGCGGTACCTAGGGCAGACATCGGGCCACACTTTGCAGAGTATACCTGGAGGGTGCTTTCGTGTTCAAGTTGCACTTGCACCGGTAAGTTGCTATAGTGTTGGATGGCGTAATTGTTCTTCCAACTAGTTAATAGTTTACTTGCTTTATCTCATAGGAACTTTTCTAGTGTGTGCTTGGTCTTCAATGTTAGAAAAATCCTTACTGTTTCATTGATATTCTCACACAGTGGAATATTAAGAGCTCTGCCAGTCGCGAAGGCTTCAGGGCCTACCGCCGGTTAATTTGGAGCCACCATGGCCACTGTTACGGCGAAGACTTGACCAACCAGGGTCATTTGAGGTGACCAAGCCGCAGGAAAATGTGCCCAAGCCAGCTTCGAGAGGATAACACTCGTATCTGGAGGAACCAACTATTTCTGACCTTGGAGAGGAATCTCTTGGTCTGTATAAACCTCTGATCACTAACTTGTTGGCACCACTTTTGATATAGCTTTCCCCTCCAAGTGTAACACATCATGAGCGTCATATAGTCCTGCAAGTAGCGATGGAAGCGAATGTTGCTACTTCGTCAGGGAGTCCTCACACTCCCTCTATGATTTCCACCACTGGGGGAGTTCCACCTCCTAACCCACCTTCGTCGGTCTGGACCACTATGGTATCGACTGCCTCTACTTTGAGAAGTGGTCTAATTCTATCTATGGAGACGATCATTGCACCGTTGACACAGAGTGCGAAGGGTCCTCTGTTTTCATACAGGATTCTCATCTTTGATACAAACTCATTCCTCACCTACTCCACCCTATAGACCATGGGTCTGGAGGTAGGGAGCTCAAACACTCCTCTGCAAGGGTCCATGGGGGGCACCTCAGCCCCTTATAATGATTTCCCTTACGGCGGGGTTCATATAAATCCTTTATCCCCCTCGCTTGGTGTTGCTTCTCAACAACCCATCTAGCCAATCATGAAATATAGCTTGTTCAGAGCAGGTAGTCAAGGACCTTCTTCCTACACCACACTGGTGGATTCAATGTCGTTCTCTTTGTTCGACGCGTTTGGCAACAACACATTCTTGTCAGTTGTCGTCTCGGTTGGGGAAACTTGGTTATGGACCACACAATCCTGTGCAGGGTACTATTCCTACACAAGGGGTGTTGACACAAGAGTTGGTTATAGGTTGTAACAAAGCCAAGCCTTAGCACATTTTAAATGAAAAAATAATTTATCATTCAGAACTTGATTTGGGTTGCATGCAAGTAAATTCAGAGATAACCATGAACCACTTTTGATTAGAAGCTGCCCCTCCCAACTCAAGAGGGATCTCTCAAATATATGTCATGATAGGATATTCAATAATCTTAACAGTGGGTAGATCTGTGGGTAACAAAAAGTTTTTAGTTTTTTAGGGTTGATGGGTTGGATCGGAAAGTAATCCATTGGGCATGGAGTCAAATGATTAAGAAAGTAATAAGAGTGTTTCGGCAATGGAAATCCATGGAGCAGAGGTGAGATAGAAGCTGATTATAGAGGGAAGGATTTATAAAAAGTATGGCAGCAGAATAAAGAGAAAACATATCAAAATGAAAGGAGCACTTATCAATGAGTAAATTCCAAGCATAAATCAGTGGAAAGAGATAGTTAGGGCAGAGCATCTAGAAAAGGATGAATTCTGAACCTTCATATATCTGCAAGAAATAACCTATAACCTATCCTACAATAGAGCATATAACAAATGGATGAATTCCATTACAAACACATGTTACAAATCAGGAAGAAAAAGTGAATGGAATAGTATGAAAACTGAGCAATAGACAAACCATGTAACCAACATCACAAGAATCTCTATTGTAGATCAAAAATGATTCTGCACTCTTATATTACACATGAAAGAAAAATATTACAGTCCCAGGAGTACTACTCCCCCCCAGTATATTTTACAAATATGCCTCATATATGTATTGAGGTCGAAATCCTCTCTAATCTAAAAGATAACAACAATTACAACCAATTCTTGAAACTTTCTGCCATAGAAAATGGGCCAAACTGCTGAAAACTGGGGCTGTGGTTATGGCTCTATGTCTCTCAAATCGCAACAGCTGTGTATAAACTGAAAGATAATTTTGTGCATCTATTTATTCTGAGCAAAAACCTCTCTCAGTTCCCTGAGATCTATTTTCATTTGCCCCAAATCTGCATTTAACAAACATGTGTCAAAACAGGAAAATATGAAATCCGATAATTAGAGCTCGGAGATGGATTTGATTCTCCCAATATGTGACACCTGTAGGAAAAATGAGAGAGGCTAATGCTCTCTGATGTGTTAGTCACAAAATCCTCCAACCGTTTCTCAAAATTATACTCCAGTCGCTCAGAATTATCATTTGAAAATGATGACTCAACACAGTAAAAAATGCCACATTTTTTAAAATGAACCTCATATTTCGGGGGACTTTTGACTACCTTCCCAAGCTTCAAATGAAATTATGAAGACACCACTGGAAATCTTAGGATTTTTTTATGTCTATTGACTATTCGAACATGGAAAAAGACCTCTCCATGGCTGAGAAAAATGAGTTTTTCTAAAGCAGTTTTGCATATGACTGGAGTCCCGATTTCGGGTTTTTGGGTTTCGGGGTTTTGGGTATCATGTATTCAAGAGTTATGACATTCAAGGAATATCGAATCATGATGGGATTAATTAGACAATAATCATTTCTCTTAATCTCTTAATTAATCATGATTAGCAATTAATCTTTAACCTTTCGTAGATTTAAGTGTCGGGACTTCGATAATGCTTGACCCGAGAAATCCTGAATCATGAAATTGCGATGAGATTTATTAACGTTAATATTTCTTAATATTTAACTAACCTAGCTTATCCTTTAATAATTTAGTGAATTCGGGGATCGGGGTTGTAGTTATTAAAATATCTATGTCGGCCAAATCCTCGATGGCCAAAAATCCTGGACTCGTGAGCTTTTTCTCCATGTGGCTTCATGCTCGGTGTATGCAGTTGTTCCACTGCCAATGCTTCCATTCTTTCTCCTTGTGACTCAATGCTCAAACATATGGTATATTTCTTTGATTTTCACGTGAACCCTGTCTTTGGATTGTTATACTGATGTGGCATTTGGGGCTGATTTCGGCGTTATTTGACTGAAGATGACAGGTAGAGAACATTCAGTGATGCGCATGATAGAAAAATGGTTGTTTTCTCACATATACACTTTCGGTAGTTAAACACTATAAATTTTTTCTCTCCTAAGTTACCGAAAGCCAAAATTTCAATATTTGTTACAATAGAGGCTCCATCTAGGGATGGTGCTTTCCTACAAAGCACCAAGAACAGTATACCACCTGCCTGAAATTATCCTTATCAAACTCTGAACTCTATCATTTTACTCGCACCTTTCCAAAACAAAAAACTGCTTATGCATTCATTAGGCTATGGGGTCGTAATGCTTTAAAACAAAACCATATTGGATTCCAAACTAAACCGGAAACATATTGAAAACCATTATTGTACTCTAGTTCTCAAAGTCAAGTTTGTTTATATACATCACCTACTCTAACCGATATCACTGCTTTGTTCAAGTATAGAAAAACTTCCAAATCAACTAAGCGAGTATCCGACTAACAAACTTAATTATACTTCCATCTTTGATAAAAAGGATGACAGGAGCAGCTGCAAATTTCAAAACATGCCCTGGGAGGAGGTACTTATAGTTTTGAAATTTAGACTTCAAGAAGTCAAAAATAAAAATTTAGTCCCCCATTTTGACTCCATATAAACTTCCACTGGATCATAAAAGTCACATATAAATACCTCATTTTGTTGTTGTTCCAACTAACTGAAATGTTGTTGCTTGCTGACTTTACTGATCTGAATGTTAAATGTGCACTGCTCAATATTTGTTGGGGAAACATGCATGATCAACTGTTGATCTGAACCTGTCTTCTCTCTTTCATCATATCCCTGTAATCTGAATTCATCATTATGATATGCTGGCCTATTACAACTGACAATTTTTAAGAGAGAAGAAGAGATATGTTCTTCATTTCCTACATTATTGTCTTGATAATAATCAAATGAAAACTGAGTCTGAAAATATGCATCATGAAAAAATTTTGATCACCCTCTCCAACAATGATATCTTTAAAGGATGTATCAAAGTTAAAAGGGTCTTCATTGGACTCTTGAACAACAAATTCATATCTATTTTCAACCATAGCATTCATACTTTTCTGATCATCTCTTAGTTGATAAATAGGATTTGATGAAATTTCATTAGACAACAAATCTTTAAAATCCTCTTCATCATCACTATATTTATCGAATACTGGAAAATCAGAATAAAATCCTGAAGGTTTCTGCATTGAAAAATCAGCAATCTGATCTTGAAACAGATTTTGAAAAATATCATTGTCTTCTTCATCATCAGCAGCCTTTGCATCAAAATCTAAATCATTCTCGAACACCAAACATTCTTCAAGATGGTTAAACATGACAACCACCTCTTTTTCATGAAACAAAATAGAGTCTACAAGATCTTCAAGACTGTGTGGATGTTGCAAATCTGTGTAAGCAGGGGTTGCAACATGATTGTTCAAGAGCAGATCTGTCTCTTATTCTATTAAAGGAGGAGGTGGTATGTGCAATTTCTGGATCAAGAAACTATTGTTTTCTTTCTCTTCTACAGGTTGACCATGATGTTGAATATCTTCTTCTTGAATGTTATCACAAGAGCTATCATATCCTACTTTTTTTATCAACCAACTCTTCTTCATACTGATTATCTTCATCGACTTGAGAAATTTTTGATATTCCTTCCTCCTCTTCAAGAAGATGTGTTTGATCTATTTGTCTTATGAATTTTATATTACAACAATCTTCAAAAAGTATTTCAACTGAATAGATTCTTTTACAATGATGATGAAAAAGTATGTGAAAATCTTTCAATGAAGGAATACTGGAATGAGGGAAATATTTATACCAGATTCTAGCATCTATTTCCAACGAAAAAATAAACAATTTCATAAGGACATCTTCATGATGTATATTTAATTCATCCATGAGCTTGTGTAATTCAAACAAGTGTTGAGCAGGATTGTCGTTCGCATATTCTCCAAATTTAGGAAGGACATCTTCCCAAACTTTAATGTCTGGAACAGTGTTTGGAAAACCATAAACATTTGTAAAGTCCAGAGGAGCAAACCTTGCAACAATCTGAGCGGTGAACAAATCCAACATTTTGAGATTAGTGGAGTCGCCAATGAATCATGTAGAGTCTTTGAACCAAGGATTCGCTAGGGGAATGATCACAGCCAATTTATTGCCTATCCCTTGTTCACCATCAAGAAATAGATCTGAACTTTTTGTCGTATCCCAAGGAAGATAACTTCGTTCCTCCATCCCCAGCAAGGACGCCATAAAATGTTGACGCAAGAGTTGGTTATAGGTTGTAATAAAGCCAAGCCTTAGCACATTTTAAATGAAAAAATAAGTTATTGAGAACTTGATTTGGGTTGCATGCAAGTAAATTCAAAGATAACCACGAACCACTTTTGATTAGAAGCTGGCCCTCCCAACCTGAGAGGGATCTCTTGAATATATGTCACGATAGGATATTCAATAAGCTTAACAGTGGGCAGATCTGTGGGTAACATAATTTTTTTAGGTTTTTAGGGTTGATGGGTTGGACCGAAAAGTAGTCCATTGGGCATGGATTCAAATGATTAAGAAAGTAATAAGAGTGTTTCAGCAATGGAAATTTATGGAGCAGAGGCGAGATATAAGCTGATTACAGAGGGAAGGATTTATAAAAAGTATGGCAGTAGAATAAAGAGAAAACATATCAAAATGCAAGGAGCACTTAGCAATGAGTGAATTCCAAGCATAAATTAGTAGAAAGAGATAGTTGGGACAGAGCATCTACCAAAGGATGAATTCTGAACCTTCAGATCTCTGCAAGAAATAACCTATAACCTGTCCTACAATAGAGCATCTAAAAAACGGATGAATTCCATTACAACACATGTTACAAATTAGGAATAAAAAGTGAATGGAATAGTATGAAAACTGAGCAATAGACAAACCCTGTAACCAACATCACAAGAATCTCTGTTGTAGATCGAAAATGACTCTGCACTCTTATATTAAACATGAAAGCAAAATATTACAGTCCCAAGAGTACTACTCCCCCCAGTCTATTTTACAAATATGCCTCATATATGTATTGAGGTCGAAATCCTCTCTAATCTAAAAGATAACAACAGTTACAACCAATTCTTGAAACTTTCTACCATAGAAAATGGGCCAAACTGCTGAAAACTGGGGCTGCAGTTATGGATATGTATCTCTCGAATCGCGATATATGTGTATAAACTGAAAGAGGCTTTTGTGCATATGTTTATTCTGAGAAAAAACCTCTCTCAGTTCCCTGATATCCATTTTCATTTGCCCTAAATCTACATTCAACAAACATGTGTCAAAATAGGAAAATATGAAATCCGAAAATTAGAGCTTGGCGATGGATTTGATTCTCCCAATATGTCATACCTGTAGGAAAAATGAGAGAGGCTAATGATATCTGATGTGTTAGGCACAAAATCCTCCAACCATTTCTCAAAATGATACTCCAGTCACTCAGAATCATCATTTGAAAATGATGACTCAACACGGTAAAAAACGCCACATTTCTCAAAATGAACCTCATTTTTCAAGGGACTTTTGACTGCCTTCCCAAGATCCAAATGAATTTCTGAAGAAAACACTAGAAATATTAGGATTTTTGGATGTCTATCGACTATTCGAATGCGGAAAGCAGCCTCTCCATGGCTGAGAAAATTATGTTTTTCTAAAGCAGTTTTGCATATGACTGGAGTCTCGATTTCGGGTTTTCGAGTTTCGGGGTTTTGGGTATCATGTCTTCAAGAGTTATGACATGCAAGGAATCCCGAATCGTGATAGGATTAATTAGACAATAACAATTTGTCTGAATCTCTTAATTAATCATGATTAGCAATTAATCTTTAACCCTTCGTAGATTTAAGTGTCGGGACTTCAATAATGCTTAACACGAGAAATCCTGAATCGTGAAATTGTGATAAGATTTATTAATGTTAATCTTTCTTAATATTTAATTAACTCGGCTTATCCTTTAATACTTTAGTAAATTCGGGGATCGGGGTTGTAGTTATTAAAATATCTACGTTGGCCAAATCACCGACGGCCAAAAATCCCGGACTCGTGAGATTTTTCTCCATGTGGCTTAATGCTCGGTGTATGTGGTCATTCCACTGCCAATGCTTCCATTCATTCTCCTTGTGACTCAATGCTCGAACATATGGTACATTTCTTTGATTTTCACGTGAACCCTGTCTTTGGATTTTCACGTGAACCCTGTCTTTGGATTGCTATACTGTTGTGGCATTTGGGGTTGATTTCGATGTTATTTGACTGAAGATGATAGGTAGAGAACATTCAATGATGCATGTGATAGACAAATGGAATTTTTCTCACATATACACTTTCGGTAGTTAAACACTATAATTTTTTCTCTCCTAAGTTACCGAAAGCCAAAATTTCAATATTTGTTACAACAGGGGGAAAACACAGGAATCTTCTCCTCACAAGGACTTTGGAATATGTGGCAGGGAGTAGTTCCCTCATTAGGGATGCCGACTAGGGGAAACCCCTTCCATGGTCAATGAAACCCTGGGCAAGGCTCAGTACCTATGCTCGTCGGATTGGCAGGGGGAAACCCTTTCCAGAATTTTTGGAACACGACACATGGAGCAATCCCTGCCCAACCCTCAACATCCAACTATGAGAATCAACTAACGAGTTCCCAACAAACATAGTATCTATTCACTGGCTAAGGTCATGGTATGTACCATAACCCTGGCCAACAGCCTAACTTTTCCTTGCAACTTGGTGCCAACCAATTTCTATGCTCCTTTCCTCCTGTACATACTCAACAACCTAAGCTATCGTTTCTGGAAACGTTGCATTTTCCAGACTTGTCAAGATTGTTAAATGACCCAATCTGTCACAATCCATGTTGGCCTCCAATGTCAACCAATTTCCCTCAGACATTCCAAAGTTCGAAGGTAATACTGATGAAGATTGAGGTGATCATGTGACCACGTTTCACCTATGGTGCTCGTCGAACTCTCTGAGATATGATTTTTTTCAGTTGCATCTATTTCAACGTACTCTCATTGGGAGTGTCGTGAAATGATACATTGAGCTCGACTGCTCAAGATACTCTTTCTTTAGCGAATTGGCAATAGTTTTTTTCAACCATTTCCAACTACCTGTGAGATATGATGTCGGCACTGAATTGCTGGCCAACTTCAAGCAGACGAAGGCTGATCATATCTCGGATCACATCCGAGAATGGTGACATCAAAAGAGTTTGATAAAAGTACCAGTTCCACCAGCATTCCTACTGGAGTGGTTCCTCAAGTCTTTGGCACCTTAGATATCCAAGGACATTGCAACATCGGGGGTCTTTTCCAAGGAAGAGGCGATAATGAGATCTCAACAGCTTGAACTGATATACTCTCAGTCTGGTTTACTTTACGAGGTTTTTCTAGATGTGCCATTGTCTATCCTTGACAAGACCAGACACAAGTCTGGACCACATGTTGATGGCATAGTTGGTTCAACACAAGCGGAGCCCATTGATCAGTTGTCGAATCAATTGCAATAATTTTTGATACAGTAGATAACAGCCAACCAAACCTCTAGTTTGACTTCTTTCCCTACTCAAACATTGGATGTACATAGTGTGTAGTTGACAAACCCGAAGGCCAACTAGCTGCCTAACGGTAAGAAAAAAAAGTGAAACGAGAGGGTAAGGGGGATAATAAACCCACCAACAATGTTGGCAGGGGAAACACAGAGAAAATAAAGTCAAAGTATCTATGTAATCTTTGCATGGAAGACCACCCGACTCACCTGTGCCCTCAGCTTGTGGAGGCCCAGAAGTTATTAGCACAGCAAAAGCCTATTGTGTTAACGAACCCACTTCCACATGGGAAAAATTGACTCAATCCTATTCGAGCAAGGATGGGGTCAGTCAGGGACCCCCTATGTCTTCTAGTAACCCCTCGGCTATGAACATTGATATGTTGAAGGGTGACACTCACATAGAAACTCAGACACATGATTATAGAATGCCAAACACTATTGAAAAGGGTAAAGAAGATGAAAACCCATCAGTTCCTCTCCAGATTGAGAATATGATGGGTGAAACAACGACACGCATCCTAAAAGGGCCGTTCAAGAAAGCTTCACATAATCCAAATGCAAGGGTCGCCCAGAACTACTCTGTGGTGGAGGATTTGTCAGAAACCCCTTGCGTGATGTCTACTTTGGACATCCTCCAGAGCTTCCCTTCACAAAGAAAGGCTCTGCTATCTACCTTAGGATCCACTGAGACCTATAATCTGAGAACGATCATGCTTGATACAACCGACTTGAAGCCTTGTCTCCCATACCACATTGTGTTTCAGATAGCAGTGGCTCACCCCATGAAATATTTTACTTGGAACATTTTATGTACGGTGGTTGATGAGGGTGCCTCGACATGCGTGATGTCATTGGTGTGTTGGAAGGCCATTGGCTAACCAATTTTGTCTCTGTCACCTACTCTTCTTACTTCTTTTGACGGTCATTCTTTCAGACCACATGGAATCATCCCTTCTTTCCCCATGCAGTTGGGAGGGAAGATTGTGTGCATCAAAGTTGAAGTGGTCGATGCGCCTCTTGACTACAACCTATTGTTAGGAAGGAGTTGGACATATGAAATGCATGCAGTGGTTGCAATAGTTTTTTGGGTCTTGTTGTTTCCACATGAGGGTCGAATTGTGACCATTGATCAGTTGTCCTTCTCTAGGCCTGACCCTTCATTGGGGGCATCCATGGTCCCAATGATTGAGAACCATAGCTCGATGTCATCAACGTAGAGGTTGGTTTGTGCCCACCTTTGATGGGTACATTTGATTACCTGCCTCTTTCTGGCGATGTCAAGATGATATCGGTTGTCCCTGACTAGCTTAGGGCTGAGATATTTCAAGTGTCATCATTCTATACGACTTACTTTACTGATCCATGGACTCTTCCTTCCCCATAGGCCTCTATGGAATGGACAGGGCATCCTAGCATATCCATTCCCTTGTTCACAACATAAGTTGTGTACTCTATTGTCCAACAAACTTTGATCAACCCCGATCTGACTCCTGCACCGAAGTTAGATCCAGTTCTCGAGCCTATTTGGGCTCAAAATTCCCTTGCAACTACTGATTCTTTAGACTTGGTCTTGCACTCTGACGAGGTGATTATAGAGGCATTGATTGGTTCAGACAAACCCTGGGACAATCTCCATCACAGATCTTATTTCCTCCTAGAGTTAAGAAGAATAGAGGCAGGAGAATTCATGTTGACTATGACTGGAGATAGGTCGTGTCCTATTAATCCTCTGGCTATGCACGCAGTTTATGCCGAGAGTAATATGGAAACCATTGTTGAAACGATACCTATTGACATATCCAGAATCACTGGCGTCATGGAGAATGTCTTCATCAAAGTGGACTGCTCCCCTGAGGAGATTCGGATCTATACAAATTTATTTAAGGAATTCTGCGACATTTTTTCCTGGTCTTATGAGGAAATGCCAGGCATTGATCCAAGAATTGTCAAACATGAAATAATGAATTATCCTGATGCCAAGCTGGTATGACAGAAGCTTCATCTGGTTAATCCTCTGAAAGTAGAAACTATTAAGGTTGAAGTAGAGAAACTGCTCAAATCCGGTTTCATCTACCCCATCCAGTTGACTCAATGGGTGTCAAATCTTGTTCTAGTCAACGAAAAGCAGGGGACGATTTGCGTATGTATTGACTTCCATGATTTGAAAAAGGCCTGTCTAAAGGATAATTTCCCCACCCTGTTCATTGACCAGATTTTCGATGAGTGTGCAGGTTGTGAGGTCTTTTATTTCATGGATGTTTTTTCAGGATACAATCAGATACAGATTAAGCCCGAAGACCAACATAAAAAAACTTTTATTTTTCCATGGGGTACATTTTCTTATCAGAAGATGCCTTTTTGCCTAAAGAATGTTGGAGCCACTTTTCAATGGGTTGTTTCTTTTGCTTTCCACGACCTAAGACACATAATCGAGGCTTATCTCGATGATTTAGCATCATGATCTCCCAAGAGAGATGATCATCCTGTGCAACTCTGACTAATCTTTGAGCGATGTCACTACTATCAGATTCACTTTAATCCAAACAAGTGTAGTTTATGCATGACGTCGGGTCATCTTCTAGGTCTCATAGTTTTGACAACAAGGATCATGGTCAATCCTCTAAAGGTTGAGGCAATAGTTTAGTTTCCTCCCCCATGCACAGTCCCTTAGCTTCAAAGATTACAGGGTAAAGCAAATTTTCTTTGGAATTTTATCACAAACTATGTCGAGATCACTAAAGGGTTCATGCATTTACTGAAGAACGGAGTCCCCTTCCATTGGGATGAAGCCACTCATCACTCTTTTGAAGAGTTTAAACGCACCCTCACTTTTGCCCCTCTACTCTGGCCTCCCAATTATAATAAAGATTTCTTATTGTATTTGGTCACTGCAGAGTTGACCATCGGTATGGTCTTGGTTCAATAGGATGATCTTCTTGAAGAGAATGTGATTTATTACTTGAGCCGAGGCCTGGTTGGACCAGAACTCAACTACTCCCATGTTGAGAATCTAGCATTGGCAGCAGTGCATGATGTCCAGCGGTTTCGTCATTATATCCTGCTTCGTAAGACCACCATTGTTGCCATTGTGAATCCATTTCAATATGTGTTGACACGACGCATCATCGGCGGAAAGATCAGTATATGGATCGTTATAATCCAGGAATTTGACTTGGATTTTGTTTCTACGAAATCCAAAAAGTCACTGGTCTTTGTGGAACTTATCTCGGAACTTTCAGTTGAATCAGGTGATGTTACGCCTGAAGAATCACCGATTAAAGGAGATCTTTTTTTTATTTCATCTTCGGACCCCTAGTATGGATATATACTAGTCTATCTCTAGAATTTGAAGTGCTCCGCTTCTGCTTCTCGTGATGAGAGTCGACATATACTCCATTAGGAAAAAAACTATCTCATACTCGATGACACTTTGTATCGTCGAGGTGTAGATTGCATCCTTTGTCGGTGCATCACTCATGAAGAAGCAGAACTTGTTCTTAACGACTACCACACCGAAGCATGTGTTGGTCATTTTTCTGGGTTGGAAACAACCCAAAAGATTCTACGAGCTGGTTACTTTTGGTCGATGTTAATCAAGGATTGTGTTGAATCGGTTAATAAGTTCCACCCGTGTCAGATCTTCTCTCGAAATATGAGGGCACAACCCGCTCCCATGTTTCCCATCATTACTGTTGGTCCTTTCACCAAATGGGGGATTGATTTCACTACATACCACCTAGCCTCATCCAGGGGGCATCATTATATCATTGTAGCAATAGACTACTTCACAAAGTGGGTCGAGGCTATGCCAACATTCAATAATGATGGTGAGACAACAACTCTCTTTATTTTCAATCAGATAATAGCTAGGTTCGACATATCGAAGGAGATTGTCACTGACCATGGCAGTCACTTTCAAAATAAAATGATGTCTGAGTTAACGTCAAAGCTTGGGTTGAGGAAAGATAATTCATCACCCTACTACCCACAAGAAAATGGTCAGGTGGAGGAAGTGAATAAGTCCCTCAAGAATATTCTATAGCGAATGATCAATTTTGCCAAGTCAAATTGGCATTTGATGTTGTACTCAGCATCATGGGCCTACCAAACGTCTGTAAAGATTGCCACTGGTTTCTCACATTTTCAACTAGTTTACGAGCTGGAAGCATTCTTTTCTATAAAGTGTCAGATCCCATCTCTAAAGTTGGTAGGACAGTTATTTCCAGACACTTCACCGCTTGAGGAACACTTATTATATCTCGAGCAATGTCGTGATGTAGCCTTGGCTAACAAGGCTCACAAACAAAGAGTCAAGTGTTAGTATGATCGGTCCATTCATCCTTAGATTTTCTTCGAAGGCGGCCTTGTCCTGGTCTATGACCAAGATAAGGATCCCTTGGGGGAAGGCAAGTTCAAACCCATGTGGTTCAGACCTTTCATTGTGAAGGAGGTACTAAATAAGGGTGCTTATTGTCTAGTTGAATTTGAGGGGAACACTTTAGCGGAGCCTAGAAATGGGCTCTATCTCAAGAAGTATTACTCGTAGGTGGGTCACCTTGGGTGACTTTTTATACATATGTATAGTTCTTATACATTTAGTTTGTTTTATATTTTTGTTTTATGGACGTGTCGTTATTGATGTCATCCTTTTCACTGTGGCAGATTTCAAGTGAATCAGAGGTGTTCATTGGGTTCGCGGATGGCGCTAGCCGACACACTCGGAGGCTTGCTTCCACAACTTGGGTGATCTTCACACCTTAGGGCTAGATGCTATCTTCTGTGGGTATATGTTTAGGTGACACCACAAACAATGTCATCGAGTACAACATAGTGATATAGTTTCTTCATGACGCTTTGTTGCATGGTATCTCTCACCTCTGAGTCTACTTAGATGCACAACTAGTTGTGTCCCAGTTAAATGGGGTTTACCGCATTTATGATCCTACTCTACACTGACGGTTCCTTAGGGTAAGTCTCTTAGAACGTTGCTTTGATTATATTATGTATATCCATGTTCCTAGGAGACTAAATCAAATGACAGATACTCTAGCTAATCAAGTATTAGATTGGCATATTGCACAGACATAAAAATAAGCACACACATACACATGTACATACATTGTAAAAATGTAATCCATAAGACATGAAAAGATGTAAATATATATATATATATATATATATATCAAAAGTCTCAAAGTACATAGGTGGGCACAAGCGCCTCAAAAATAATATGTCTGGTATACATCGCAGGGCTTATGCCCTCAAAAATATACAAAAGAGTGCCCTCGGCACATAAGTGGTCCATCCTAAGCTAAGCATGGGGCATGTTGTCCCTGCCCTAGTGAACGACGGTGTTTTCCAAATGCCGGAAAATCTAGACCCAGGTCCATGGCACCCCAACTACGTGAGGCTACATAAATGGTAGGAGATCCTCGATCTCAGCCATGGTCATTGTATGAGTGAGCGTGGTGAGGTTCCGCTCCACCTGTCTCAACACTCTCTCAGCCTCTCCAGCTAGAGGTTCCCCTGTTGTTGTTGTTGGTCCAATAGTTGTTGTTGGTACTGCCTCTAGTCGAGGACATTGCCTGGTCCTCACAAAGTATGTTGGATGCATTAGTCCCACATCTGTACATAACAGATACATAGTTGTCAGATACTCTGATACATATAAACAAAATGATATATATAAAAAGAAACTAAAAAATTAAACAACTTTAAAAAGAAAACATACCCATCTCTCCTCGCTCATCTCCAGGAGGTATGGGCATGTCTGGGTCCCTAGAAAAGTTGATCCCAGTGTAGGGGTAGTCCTCTATCATCGGAATCTTTCATGCCCACCAGTCAAAAAATGCATCATCGAAGGCCTCTATGGTCCTCCCTCCTCCCTGTCGTGACAACAATGTTGCCCATCTACACACTGCTAGGAGTGAGGCCACATGCCCCTGCACAGTCTCTCATGGACTAAGACTGGGTACCCTCTCAAAGAAGAATGAACATAAAATGGTATCAAATCCGAAGTTCTTGTTACTCCGCCCACGACACCGGTGAGTTGTCCCTTCATGCAATCAAGCATGGTCGTACTCTAGTCGAACAATCGTGCATTTAAGAAATGCAATGCACAATGCATGTGCACTCGAGAGGCTTGATGTAAGGTCGCATATTTAGTGATCCACCCAATAAGTAAAACTATCACCTTTAGTGACAGGTTGGTAATCTTATGGATCAACAACTGAGAACCTACCTTCTCAGTGTCGACCTCGCAATACATTCTGATCAACTCGGAAATGTTGTGGGGCTTAGGGGGAAAATAACGCAAGTTGACTAGTTCCCCTCTCATTGAGTGGCCAGTCACAAAGTATATGTGAGTCAACAACTACCCCTCAATCATAAATTCCTCAGCGTCAAGGTGTCAGTAATCCACCTAAGCATTCATCAGCCTGGATTGTGCCCTCATGAATGAACACCGAAAAAATTTCCATAACCCGCATTGTCTCAATGCAGCCATATTTGCGGGGTCCACATCAACCAAGATATCTATATCCTCATGCTCCTTCTCTCTCCAGTGGACATACATCATGTTACATCACAAGTTCATGGGGGAGTTAGCTCTTGCTTTTCATTTTTTTCCATGCTATTGAAGGTGTACGTGGGTTGTAGTGGACACAGTCATGTATTCATGCGTGCAAATTGTCTTTTGCCCGCAGGCATACGTAGGTTGTCCTTGGACATCCCGCGTACACGTAGGGCCACCCTTTTTTAAAGGGGCACACCCTCCCAAAAACCAAAACAAATGAAAAAAGAAAGTATTGAAATGTAAGAGGGGTTATTTTGTCCTTACTTGGTTCGAGCAAAAGTTCGTTTCGTCCTCTGAAGCTCCCGGAATCAACTCTTTTGGCAAAGGGGTCTTTTTAGATTTTTGGTTAATTCTCAATTTGGAATGGTGAAAATGAGCTGCCAGCTTCTATTTATAGACTTTTTTGGCCTTTTTTGCCACTTTTTTGAACCCTTTTGTTGTTTTTTCTGGCATGATAATCATTTAACATGGTTCTTCAGTTTCTCATTGGATGTTATGATACACTTCACTTTTGGTTTGGAAGATGGGTCACTTTTAAAGATTCTTTGGTAAAAGTCATTTTTCCAACTTTTTTGCATTTAAGTTAGGATTCCACCTCCACTTTTGCATCTCGTTGTCTTTTTCTCTTTTCCATAGGATTGATCCCATCAAATTACAACACAGAACCGTCATTGTTGTTTTATAAGTGTCATAATTCAGTCGTAGAGCATACCTCCACATGGATGCCATAGGCATATCTTGGTTTCATTTTGATGTCCATGCCGTCGTTAATGACTTTAGGCTTAGGATTCCTTATTACTCATGTCATGATTACAATATTGAGCCTCATATGTCTGATATGTCATCACTCTTGGCCTCACCCTCGGGACTCCCAGAAAATGAGTCTTCTTTTAAGCCCTTTTTAGACTCTCTAAACATGAAAATATTGCCGAGCGATCTTGTTGTCCTTCATGCTCGCCAAACTAAAATTTGAAGGCACGTCTGTTCGGCAATAGTTTACCCCTTTTTCAGTCTGGATGGTCAATTGTACGAACAAAGGTATACTCTAGGAACTTTGGTTCACTAGAAGAGTATCCTCAGGTATAAGTTTAACCCTTTTTCGGGCCTGAGGGACTAAATTTATGAAAAAGGAACCCCCACGGAGTCCATAGTTAATATCTTTTCAAAATCCATAAAATTGAAAACATTTTCGAGTGACCTTATTCCTTCACACTCGTTAAACTGGTACAAAAGAACATCCCCTACGGAGTCCATAGTTAAGATCTTTTCAGAATCCTTAAAATTGAAAATATTACCGAGTGACCTTGTTCTTTCACACTCGTTAAATTGGTTCAAAAAAACATCTACTTGCACGAGTTTACCCCTTTTTCGGCTTGTAGATTAAGGAGGAAAAAGGTACACCTCGGGAGATTCGTCTCACTGGGAGATTTATCCAAAGTAGATTTTATACTTTTTCGAGCTAAGGAGACTAAATCTAGAAAAAGGTTGTGAGTCCATAGTTAAGTTATTTTCAGACTCCTTAAAATTGAAAATATTGTCGAGTGATCTTGTCTGTGTCACACTCGTTAAAATGGTTTTGAATAGACGTCTTTTTGGTGCTAGTTTACCCCTTTTTTGAGCCGACTAGACTACCTTCGAAAAATTTACCCCAGTGGAGTCTTGTTTTATGTTTTTTCAAACTCTCTAAATATGAAAAACCACCGAGGTTGCCTTCTTTGGGCTCGTGAAAAATACATTGAAGGGGGTTTCATTGTGTCTTGCTAATCATAGTGGCATCTCTGTGTCTTTTTCCTAATGTCGGCTCCATGTTTCTCTCAACTGAACCTTTGAAGCATGCCTTATATGCAAGCCTTGTAGCACTTTGCCTCTGCAACCTGACACCTTGACCCATGGAGGAATTTTCCCCGAGTGTCCTTTTCCTGCACATGTCTCCTTGCTATGAGAATTAGTGTGTTCCTTGCACTTGGAACTAGTATGCTTGCGACACTCATTCCTCCTTTGTAACTTAGCATTCTTTTATTCTTTTTCAAGATCTTCAAAATATTGAAAAAGACAAAAAAATAAAATATACCACAAAAAGAGGACAAAAAAAGTATTTTTTTTTTATGGTAGCACAATGAGTCGTCCTTGGAAAAAGCACATCCTTTCATTTTTCGTCAAGCATTGGGATTTAATATGACCTTAGGAAGTTGTTCTCGCTACATAGAGTTGTGTCCTCCTCTGTTTGGTTATCCTTCCAAACACATGGAGAGTTTGTGTTGCCTCCTGCATCATGAACTTATGTCAATGTCATGTTGCTTGAGTCTAATCATCAATCATGCTCTTGTCCAAGGGAATTTTTACCCAACCTGAGTCGGCCTTTCTACAATTTGTCTCTTTCCCTCATGCCCGACCATCCCCAAAATTCCAATCAATTCCTTGTTCGAAATCAATGAATTTATCTTCCTGATCACCAAGATCCTCTTATATGTTCCCCGACGAGCCGTTGAAGACATCTAGGTAGTGAATTTGTACATTCACATTACACTCCTACCCAATTTTTGAAGATCTTGAAGTTGTTGCTCGAGCTCTGAAGGCCTCATCTCCAGCCATCAGGCGTCATTTGGATTCTTGAAGATGGATATTATACATGTATATCTTTGATTTTGAGATGTAGATCCATTGTGTATTGCTCACGGATACACTTTATATAGTTATATAACATGGATCTGCAGTGTATTTGATTGGTATCCATGATTTATTTCATCCCGATCATGGGTATGCCTGCCTCGGTGAGACAATTGTTATTTTTGCAGATGGAACCTCCCGAACTCTGGGCACGGGCTCACTTGCTTCGTACGTTGGTGAAGCTTTTGTAATTTATTTCGGCCATCAGATGATCTTCTGACCTCACACATTATGGGGCATATCTTATAACCCTAAATTGCACCATACATTCATACATGACATTTGGCCCTCTTACTTTCTATTTTTTCCAAGCCAACACAGAGAAGCTCTTCTTAAAAACCCTATTTTTGAATATGTATGTGTCATGCACCACTACTTCCCACATACACACACTTGTTGCACCACTATAGCTCGTGTACACATGCTAGATGCACCATTACAGCCCGTGTATACCCACAAAAGTTGCAAAAATTGAAAAGTTGCAAGGAATTCTTTGAGATTATAGGCTATTGGGTAGTTTTCCAACTATCCCACCACCTATAGCCTATCACCCAACCGAATAACCATCCTTTTGTCATATAAAATGAGGTGTTGGGGTATTATGCCAAACATAAGCATAAGAACAGTGAAACTATGTCTGTTTCACATCGCCCCCTTGCCCCAGGAATTTGCAGCCACCTTGTGAGATTTGTATCAGAATTTCCCATTCTAGCCCTTTTTCCTCCATCATAAGCCTATTCCATTTCCCTAGAAGAAGTGTGAGAGGAGAAATATACGTGGAAGCGTAGTTGGAGCTTGCTGAAGAGGATCTCGAACTAGGTTCGTAGAGTAGTCGTCGATCTCATTGTAAGTAAACATTGTGATATCAATAAAAGGAATAATTTTTCTGTCCCGAAATATGATGTGTCAAATATCTATGTTTGATTTATGTTTTATACTAACATATAACCCATGATTTATATATGAGATGCATGTTTTTAGTTCCCTTTTTATCTATTGGTGAATGCGGGTCAGCCTTGGGAGGAGACTTGTAGTCAACGGAGCGATCGAATGTGAAAGGATCGACACCAGACACAAAGTTAAAGGTAGAGTTACCATATCTTTTCACTTTGTATTTCATGCATGAATGTGGGTTATATTCGGCGTAGTTATAAAAAGTAAGAGACTTTCAGACAGTTAGATCTGCCTACATGATGAACCCTAGTGTAGTCCATAGGGGGGTTTTTCTGCTATAGAAACAACCTAGAATTCCAAAGCGAAATGAATGTTTGGACTGACATATATTTTCACATATACCAGTTGGCTATGTCCTAGAACACCATGTGGTAGATCTAGGGAACTGGGGCCAAACCTCCCCCATGATGATACCATAGATCGAGACTGATCCTAAATGCTTGTCGACCATGATACCAATGATGGATCAACTAATGTAAAAATGGAGAGTTCCCCTTGATGGATGTACCCTCCTCATAAAAATTGAGGAGGCCAGCATCCCTCAAAAGGGCACATGTCTCAGGTAAAATAGGGTGAGGGTACATCTCCCTCTCCCTCTCCCTCTCTTGGGCCTCCTACTCACGTAAAAATATGTATATCTCAACCCGTTGTTGTTGTTTCTCTTCTTATCATCATTGTCATCATCGTATTTGATTCACATATAAATATTTTTAGGCACATGTATAGATAAAATGAATTGAAATTATAAAACACACATGTATATAAATAATTTGTATTTAAAAAAAAAAAAAAACTGATTGCAAAAAAAATGTGCAAAAGTAACCGATGCGGAAAAAATAATAAATACGCACCACCATCAATATATTATATTCGTAATAAAGCACAACTATGCAGTGAAACTATCAAACCTCACCGATGCTCCATAGTTATTGGAGCATCGATGTGTCTTTAGAGGTGTGTTGTGTTATATAACATACCGAGAATGAGGCAATTCACAAGAGGCACTGTTATGCCATTTTGAATCTCTTTTATGCTAGGCATTCTGATTGGTTATCCATAACACACCAATGTTCCATATGGATGACACCAGTCATGGGCCATTCTGTACAATGCACCGATATGTTACATATTAAAAATTTGGTGCAGTGTTGTGATATGAACAATGTTGATGTGTTTCATATACCTAGACACACTTGTAACAGGACATCCCATAAGTCACACAAATATTCTAAATATTTAAAACATTTAGTCTGGTGTCATGCTATTTACAACACCAATACATTTTGTATACCTACCGGCATTGCTAGGTTAATTTTTTTTTCGCAAATTAAGCTACATGATGTGTTCATGTGAAGGAATCGATGCTCATGTTGCCTTGGAGCACTAACATTTTTTTAGCGGTACATTGTATTTATTAATGCATCGACGACAGAGCATCCAGGAAGACACACCGCTATGATAAGTCGTTAAATATTTTTTCTAGTGAGGTTGTGTGTTTATAGCACTAGTGCAGTGTGTGAACATCGATGCATCGCTTGGTGATTTTTTTTGCTTAAAATTGAGCAGTACAATTAGTTAATTAGAATGCACCAATGCTCCATATTTATTGTAGCACAGATGTTGTTAAGAACCAAACATCAATATAGCATATAAAAACCTCAGGAAAAGTACTCAACGCCTTGAAAAAGAGATAATTTCAGATAATAAGCCTCTTCGAGGGGGCAACCTCCTTTTACCCCACTTAAATGTTCAAGTACAAGATGATTCAAAATGAAAGTGTCTCCTTGGTATATATAGGAGACTAGGAGGTATAATTACAAATAATGGCCTAAAGCAGACATAATTAAAATAAAATTACTAATCTAAATTACAACTAATGGCCTAAAGCCGACATAAATAAAATAGCATTACTAATCTAATATGCCTCAATTAAGGGGTAATGAGCCAATATTAGGGATT